>JAMKCH010013001.1:0-101057 GCA_023653785.1 Ophioderma brevispina
TACTAATCACTGTCTGAAACAGCTAAGCTCAATCGAAGTCCTTCATATAGAATCACATCTTTGTTACAAATTCCGATCCGGAATTGTTGTTATACACATTATCCTAGGCACTGCTTATATACACATAAATTTTACTGCATCAAACGAAAAATCCGTTCACCAAACTTTGGAATTGAGCATTCTAGAAGACTATCTTTAGTTCTTAGTTGACGATTTTAATTAATCATATTAAAAATATATTTCTGATTTCTGAGTCAGACTTTAAGTCATTATTTTCGTAATACTTTTAATCTAATTGATTTTCCCTCTTAAATCACACCGATAAAGCCATGGTATTGTTTTGGTTGTTCCATTGTTTTGTTCGATTGTGGAGTTAGAACAATAACACTTCCCATTCGTAATGTACGAATGGGAGACTTTAATAAAAACTATCATATTTCGTACATTTACGAATGGAGTGTTATTGTTCTAACTCTACTTCGGCAAATAATGGAGCGACAAAACAATGCCGTGACGTCATAGGTGTGCGCTAAGCTCATTTAAAATCACAATAATACAATGAACAGTCAACATTGTTTTATCCACATCTTCCTCTAGTCGGTGACGTGCAAGTACCCGTAAAGTTTCTGTGTGGCCAGCAATGGTCACAGAATACAGAAGGTTGTGATTTCTATTGATAGTGAGACGTGCCAATTCCCTCGGTTAACAATGGTCATTCAATTTCGTTGCTATTTACGATTAAAAAGTTTGCGTTTTTTTTTCATTAATTTTTTCATAAAAACGAGGCACTAAGGACGTATCCGGCCGTGAATACCTTAATTTTTCAGATTTAATTCCACTGGAGAGAATATAGATTCGAAAGTACTTATGCATGTTAGGCGTATTTGCCAATGATCTCACATCATCTCATCTGATACTCCTCCCCAAAATGCAATGACTCTGTCATATAAACGTTGAATGAACAAGGTGCCACTATAACAGTCTGTTTTAAATCTTACGCATGCATTACAAAAACGATATAAACTATTTAATTACCATTCATATTTTACATTACAGATTGACTCTGTACATGTTAATCATCTTAAAGTCGCAATTAATATATAAGGAAAGCCTGGCACCAGGGGAGCGTGGAACAAGGTCTTTGAACTCCGCATCTGGTGGCAACTATTGCAAATTAGCCCAACGTCAACGTCCCTTCGCCCGGTTTTCTATTCCCACAAGTTCACAGTGACATCCAAACTCTCTTGTCTATTAATCAGTACTCTCGCCCATGCACCTTTATCTGAAAAGACGCGCCGAGGAGGCTCCGGGGTCATGTGACCTGTGACAAAAGACTCCTTACAACAGCCGTTTAGATCAGGGTACCGCCACTATTGGGTGGGAAGGATATTTTGCCTGTTTTGTAAACCCATGGTGCTATCCTTATCCCAGTTTCAGCTAATTCCTTTTTTGCAGCTGTGCTCGATAGTCACAGCATAAAAAAAATCAAGCTGATCAGATATGTATCCGGGTTGAATAAAATACGTTGACTAAACATGGTTTGTTATGCATTTATTCTATTAATAGACCTGGAAATGTCACTTACAACTAGAATTTTGATGTACCACATATAACATCGACATCTGCTCGATTTATCTTATATGGGACACCCTTAATTTTGTTATTTTGAAAGAAGGTAAACGTATCTGTGCAATATTGACCGTTTTATACATTTCTTTCAAGAACTTTAGCGAAAATTCAATAACTTAATAATTTATGTTTGTACTTTGCAATAGGGCGCTTTCACGGAGGTCAATAGTTAACTTGGGCAGACCTGCATCCAGACCAACCAAGCGTGTCAGGGAATACAAACGAATCACATTAGAATTCCGGAAATGTTCAGTGAACATGTGTCATGCAAATTGTATTCTTCGCATGCTTGGATGATCTGGTGGCAAACAAAAGTCTATTCAATATAAGTTTACCCTCCATGAAGGCCCCTATAAGGGCATAATAGCTGCACATTACGGCTGATTAATGACCACTTACCTGTACACATGGGTAACAGTAGGGGCACGTACATTCAAAGGAACGCACCGGCTGGCACATGGTGGAAAACACGGAATGTGTCAGCATCAGTTTATTTCCTTGATATTTTCCTCGGCAGGTTCTTTGCAAAACATAACTCCTAGTATAAATCATCTTTGAAGACTTTATCGAAAGTCAATTATTAGTAAAATGCCTTTCTTCATCACCGATACTCATGACATGATTGTATCAAAATAGAACATTTCTGGATGTGGATATGCTGTCGATAATATCGATACATGAAGGCTGATATTTAAATACCACCTAAGCAACCAAAGGTGCAGTACCATTATAGAGCAAACCCTAAAATATACATGTATAGTGTATGATAGGGTGTTTTTTTTCCCAAAAAAACCTAAATAATCTATTGACTTACTACCAATGATCGTTTTGGGCAACTTGGAGAATACAAAAAAAATTTTACATACAAAGAGACGCCTTAACGATTTTTCATTTTTGGCTTTAAACATTGTAAAAATAACACCCATCTTCTGTCAAGGGGCGAATGATGTCCCATATCTGATATTAACACATGGAGTCAAAGTGCGCTACCTTTCCGTCCTTTCACCTGATATTTGTCAAATCCCAAAGGTTACAAAAAACAAGCAATATTAACATTACCAAAACAAACGCTTAACAATTATGGCTTTTGAACATATTTGGTCAGTGACGTGAGGAGAGCGCAAGCACATTTTCTGTCAACATAGTCAAGGGAGAGATTTCTCCTGTACTTATTGATAATTAATCAGGAAGCCAAAGTGTGTACTTTCCGTAAACATTTACCTGATTACATTACACGTCCACCCGAAGATTCTTATGTAATTCGACTCTTTTTTCAATTGGTTTGGTTTTGATCTTGTTCCAATCATTCATTATTTTTGTATTTTTGTTATAGTTTTTTACTTAAAATAGCAATTGCAGGCAACCCCCTTTTGGTGAACCCACAGCCGAGCTCTTCTGCATCTGCATCATGTCCTAAGGGATTCATGTCGATGAACTGATGAATCACGACGCAAACCCGTTGTACTTCACCCTGCTCTAGCTGTCACTCTGATCATGTCATTCCCAGTCTTGATTCTACAGGAATTAAAAGAACATTCGTCGTTCCTTTGGGTGTCAAGGGATTTTGTGGTTGGATTTTTTGTGGGTAATAACAGGGGCCCTAAAATAGCGTGCTGCCAGCCCATATTGCCTGAGATTGAACAATGGGCAGCTGAAATCAAAAAATGTGCAGGTTTAAACTTAAGTCAGGTCAATATCAGTTTGCCCCCCAAAATTGCAACAAAAGGTTTTCAACGGAATATAGCATTATTGGACACTAGGAATAACATATTAAAAGTACAAAAATGGGGCGCCGGGAAAATCTTCAAAAAGGCATCCAGATGGCCACCAATATCTTACAATTAGTATAATTCATTATTGATCCTAGAATCGTAATTTTGATGACGAACCATAGGTTTTATGGGTCAAAGAAGTCACCCCCAGACCAAAGAGAGTGTTACTAACATATCACATACCTCAAAAATTCCAAAATGGCATCAAAAATGGCCGTCAAGACAGCCAGATGGCCATACTGACCTTTTCTGAAGAATTTAGAGTTTAGATTTAGGCTACTTAAAGAGACACTGGCAAATTTGAAAATAGTGCGCCTCAAGAATTTTCAAATCGATAATTTTGGCATGGTTGCAAAGCTTTATATACAAAAGCCCCTCACCCAATAATTAAGACCAAATCAGTTCCTTCTGGGTAAACGGAACGATTTGTAATTTAGCGTCGCCGGCGACGCGAAAAATCTTTTTTTTTTTTTTTTGTTTTTTTTTTAGCAGACGACGCACAATGGCGTTTAACACAAGAACACACGCGTATGCATGTTTATCACGCTATGTACACTGTTTGACCGTCTCTAACCTTTGTAGTTTTAATATCAGTGAGTACAGAGTCAAAAACATTCAGTAATTACACATTGTTATTAAAGTTATGGAAAACTTAAAAATTGGCCTACAAATTACCTGGGATGTCTTTATCCTCATATCAAGGTCCCTATCTGTTTTGGGGTATGTTAATTTTTATGTGTAAAATATATCTCTGTTCTTCCAATGACCTAGACTATCATATGAGAGCATATTGAAAAAATTTCTATTTGTGAAAAGGTGCCAGTGCCGCATTTTAAAGTAACCCAATGAATCTGAAAGTTATATAAAAATGGTGCCCAACAATGGCTGCCAAAACAGATGAAGGAAAATCATACATTTGCAGCACTGGTGGATCAGTTGTTGGCAGGTTGAGATGACAGTGAAGAGATTCTTACATCTGATGTAATGGCCAAAATCGGCTAGGAAATTGACAATAGAAAGGCTGAATTACAAGCTAGGCAAAAAACAAGTCAATTGGGCTTATTCTCAGAAGAGTCAGGGTTGCCAAAAGCTGATCGTGACGATCGCACAGAATCTGGTCAATGCATTGAGTGCGGTTTGACTGACTGCTTGTATTTTCTGTTCAAGAAATGAGTGAACTCAAGACTACCCACCAGATTGTTTTCCATAAAATTCATGGAATGGTTTTCATGTAATCGTATTTACTAATCAGTTTTGGGCTGGTGTTAGCTCTGATCTTGTAATTGAATAGACTTTGATGAGATCATTAAAGAGTACTGGAGGCTTAACACGTGGAAGAGGGGTAAATGATCAGCATGCATTGGGAACAATGTCTCTACCCATAACCTCTGAATTCAACATTGCCAGGCAAGATTTCAGCAACATCGCCAATACAAAGTGAGCAGCACAAGACTTCTACCAAGGGCAGAATCGCAGATACCTTGGACTTTAAGATAGCACACCATTTTCACAAGGCCCATTGTTGAGAATTTCCTCTTTTTCTTTTTAATTCATGATGTGGTGTAGTCGCCACACACTGTTAAAAGTTCTTTAAAAACGGCGTTTCGACTGGCAGTGGGACTCACAACAGTGAAAATCGTTTTTGTACAGATTTGACAGTTGATATTTCACGTTTCGGTAACTTAAACAGTAATTTGAACGTTTACGAGTCCCGATGACAGTTTAAAACGCGTTTTTTCAAGTGGAAAGCACAGCAAACCATTGAGGATATGTATGCTGGGTCATCGTTGAAACATGAGTCAATCATCAAACAGTTGTGCTCCTGAACAGACCATTATCCAGCCTTGTTGTTTCAATGGTTTCTTGTGGTGTCCAAAATAGGAGAGTTGTAATTTGCAAGATGTTATGAGTTAAGAGCTCGGCCCATTCCCGCCTGCCCTTTTTGAAGCCAGAAATGTCTTCACACAGCTGATACGCCTCAGTTAGCTCATGGCCATTATTATCCTTCGGTACAGGAAATGATTTTCCTAGCAGGAAGGCCTGGAAGACGATAAACCGCCTCACCGGTAGATCTCGTTTCCAAACCTCGAAAGGTCCAAAGTCTGCCAACTTCATCGCCTGAGCAACTCTCGCAAATGGTCGTTTTAAGGATATTGATAGGCTCACGCTCGTTCTGTAAAAAAGAGATCACCAAACTTGTCAAGCCCGTGACGGGGCACTTTCAATACATTCTCACTAGATGAGCTCACCTCGTAATAAGCCCAACTAAGATTGAAAAGGCACAGGGGCCTGTTAACATACCAGCGGAGTTCCTGGCGCACTGCGGCACCACGATGTTTTGAATGGCTCAGGAGTTCTACAAATGTTGCCTCAAAACCAGTCTACCCAAGATATGGAGGAGGGCTACCATCATTTCACTCCCCAAAGCAAACAGGCCTGTTGACAAACCACTACTGTGTGTTCATTCAAACTCCTTGAGAGGATGATACTGGCCCAGCTGGAGCCCATCGTCGAATCCCATCTGCATGATTCGCCATGGCCGAGTACTATCCATCAGATGTAAAATTCACAAATGATATTGGGGAGAGCTTTAAAAAGCGTGCATGGCAGGCGTCATCTGGGTGGACCTTATGGAACATATGAACCGTATGGCACCAGAGGGTGACACTCTAGTTTCACCTTGTATAATTCATAATTATAAAACATGCTTTGCAAAGCGTAGCTTTATTCTCAAGACAGTGATGGGCATAGCAGTGCAGTCGTGTTATGTGCATCATGTGAGGAACGGGTCCCACAAGAATCAGTACTGGCTCCCATGCTGTTCAACTTGTCTATCAGCGACTTACCTCAAACAGCTCTAGACCAATATGCTACGCCAACGATTTTGTCTTCTTCACCTTGGGACAGAACTTGGATGAGGTAGAAAGTAATTTACTGCAGAGATGGCCCTACTTGCACCATATCTTACGACTGGAGAGTGAAGCTGAGCGAAGCCAAACAACCACGCTACTGCCTTATTTAACACCAAAAGAGCTCATCGCCAGCATCAAATCACCTCAATGGAGCGCCTCTGGGGACAATCCTACACCAACCTATCTGGGTGTGAAGCTTGATCGGCAGCTTACTTATCAGCAGCACCTCGAGTCAGTAGGTGCCAAAGTATCTTTGATGGAATAACCTCCTGTGTCACCTTACTGGATATTTCTGGGGTGCTAGCACCAGCACCCAATGCCCTGCTCTGTCTACAAAACACTGCTGAGTATGCCGCCCCAGCAGTGCAATAGCTCTCACACCAAAGAAGCGGGACAGAGTAATCAACGAGACCATGAGAATCGTTACGGGCGCCATTTGTCCCACTCCATCTGAGTTTCTCCCAGCTTCGTTCAGGCATTGCACTTGCGTGCTTCAGAGAGAGAATCACCACACATAACAGGAAACAAGGCTTTGTTGGACAAACAGCAGGCAGAGAGAGACTGCGCTCTCGTCAGCCTTTCTGTCGATACGCTGAAAACTCTCCAGCTCTCCATTCAACATTCTGACAGAAACGGAAACACTGTGTATGGTCCATGTGATACTCCAAGACCGACCAATTCATATTGCACTATGTCAGAAAACTACCACCTGATGGTAGCAATCGTCCACGTAAGGAATGAGTTCACCTTGAACAGGATTCGCACAGGTTTCGGTAGGTTTAACAGCAATATGCACAATGGGGACTGCAACCATCTCTAGCCTGCCAATGTGGCTCTCATCATAGACTGCGGATCACATTCTCAATGAGTGCCATACCTTTCGTCCACGGTGGAGATAAAACTTCTCAAACCCCAATAAACAGTGAGCTGGCGCGCCACCCAACTACAAACAAATTAGCTGCTGCCTTTTCATAGGCAAGAAGAAGAACCACTCATTGTAGAAAAAATGGCATCATGTTCCCATTAGGTGCTGTGTACCATGCCCACTCAAACAGTGCAAACACACCTTATAATTATATTGGCAGAGTAACAGTGAATTGAACACCAGGTTTACTCAATAGCCTGAAATAGACAAGAATGGTTGAAGGGTATATTAATAGCTCACTCTATGTGACATCATCAAAGATGCTAAATAATACGTTTTGCGGTCTTAGAGGTTTTCTTGTGCAGTAAAACAAAAATGCTGTCACAAAACTGAAATTTCACTTAGGTGATGTAATGAATTGCTCTACAGCTATTTTAGACAATTTGCGACCATAATGGATGCATCTTGATTTGCCGATACTTGGAAATAGGGACAACTTGATACGGTTTCTTTAACCCATACAATATGGATATGCACACCCAATTTAAGTTGTGAGGTGAATAATTAATTACTAATACTCAGTTTCGTATATTGGCGACCATCTTGGGACCCCCATCTTGGATTTTTTTGGAAACCCGATTATACTTTTTCTGATCGAAATGGTTTCTTGTTGTTTGTTTGTTTTTGTTTTGTTTGTTATTTCTTCTTGATACTGGGCTATTTAGAGGGAAATTTAAGTATCCCTCTGTTCTTCCATATGGCATTGACCTCCAAAATGGGTTAAAAACACCAAATGAAAATTCTAGGAGAAATGATAAGGCTATTGAGGTCATTTTATTGCACTGGGACAGCCATATGGGTGCCTTTTGAAAATTACCCTTACCGGAGCTCCGATTTTGGTAGACTTGTGTATGTTAAGCCTGGTGTCTAATACTACCAAAATCTGTTTAAAACCTTTTGTTGCAATTTTGGGGTCCAGGTGTATTTTTTGTGTAAATGACCTCTCTAAAAGCCACATACCAAAAGAGCAAAAAGAAGTATTATACAAATCCTCACACAGCAGATTTGCTGTGAGTGAGGTGAATCCGCCCACCCCATTACGGTGACAAAACCGGATTTAAAACTTTGGTTTTACTACTACATGTTTCTTTCCAATGGACTATGCTGTGCGTGCAAGCATTTGTTTTAGCCTGACATATGCATGTGCGCTGAGATTTTGCCTTATTTTAGGGCCGGGTATATAGTACCGCGGATTGTATCAAGAATTTGCGCACTTATGATAAACATCTGAAATTTGACACAGAGTTTATAAGTTAGAACAAGTCCAAAGAGAGATTTTTGGCTATAGGGATATTTTAAGGTGAGATGTTCTTGAAAGGTCCATAGAGGTCAAATTTTAGGGATACATTATAACAAATTGTTTGTCTAGTCAGAAGTATTCCAAAAATGTATAGTTTTAAATATATTTTCAATTATGTGTTTTTTTGCGCATATTTTGGTGGTGAAATAGTCAAAAGGTCTGATACAGATTACAAAAAATAATAAATGTTGCTCGCATCTTGGTTATAAATGTCCTCAAATTATTCGTTGTTTGGCAACTGATTAAAATAAGGCACCGTTTTTACTATACACTGGCAAAACGGGGAGTAACTTTAACACCATGGTGTTAAAGTTAACACCCTCCTGGAATCATAGGGGACCGCACCCACTGTTGTTAGATTTACCCTTTCGGTGTTAAATACCTTCATGTTAGTGTTATATTAACCACATGTTGGTGTTAAAATGTAGCATTTACACTGTTTCTGTTAATTTTGCACTCATCCTGCCGGTGTTAATTAATTTTAACACTGCCGGTGCCAAATTTACACTACTGGTGCTAATTTAACACCCTACTGAATCAATCCGGGACGCACCCTCTGGTGTTAGTTAGGCACCAAACTTTGGTGTCAACATTTGTAACGTCTGACATCTTGGTAGAAAAAAGTTTGATTTTGTTATTGGCTGCTTTCTAGTGTAACTGCTTACCGCTAATGTGCATAAGCAGATCACCAAAATGATAATTAAATTGTACATCAACACGAGCGGTGTTAAATCCTAAATTTCAACACCAGAAAACTAACACCGACAAGCTTGACACCAACCTGGTGTTAAAATTTTAACACCTCAGTTTTGCAGGTAGAGGATAAAGAAGGTAATTAGCTAACCAAAATGTTCATATGATTACATAGACCTCTGACCGATATCTTTTGGTCACATAACAGCTAAACATAGCAGATGGGGAAATCTATTTAATTCACTTATTTCCATGCCTTATCGAGATATCAGTTCTATTCACTTTTACAAAGTCTGAGAACCATGTTTCACCTTGAACCACTCGAGCCTAGCGTGTCGAGGCCTGTATGTTGTGTGCGTGTGCACCCGCGCGCGTGTGTGTGTGTTTAATGTGTGTGTTTGAGATACATCATAGATGGTTTTCCAGCTTGATGTTTACTTCATAATTTGCTCTAACTGAAAATCCATCAGACTCATCACAAAGGTTCAGGAATTATAATCACACTTCGTTTTGAATGGGAAATTTATACCATCCCTTTAAAAATTACAATCTCGCTTCAGAGGCGAAACCACCTGTCAAGCCGGCATAACCTACCGTGTATGACTAGATCCGGAAGTTTAAAAGGCGCTATTTCATGTATTTTAGTATAAAGAAGACGCTGTAAAAAAAACAACAAAGACTTTCCTTTCCATTGCAGCACTGATGGGCGGTTGACTTTAGAATACTCTAGTCAGCTGTGATACAGGGATATAAAATGGCCAATTGGGGTTATGATTCTTTCAACATCTGGCGAGGCAAACGAGTGCATTTATTTTTCGATCACCTTTTTTGTTGTCGATCTTCCTTTGCTGTCAGCTTGCTGATTTTAATAATCACAACTTGTTTATTACTTTTTTCCCGAATTATACTTTATATGATGCTCAATTTTATGGTTATGGTGGTGGTCTGTTTCCTTTTGAAATTAAGATTTGTCCTTCATGGATTCTGACATTTTTTTCTCTGTTAGTATATGAATTTGCTGTTTTATTGAAATGAAATGATTGTTTGAATAAATTACAAGATTAATATCTACACATTAAAAATGGTATCGACAACAACAACAACAAAAAAAAGAAAAGAAATTGCTACTTTTTGTTCACCATCGGTTAAATCTTTCGTTGAATGGTCTAATCGCAAATTGTTACCTTCCCAATTAGGTTTTACTACGAAACAAAATGTTAATGTTTATTTGAAAACAAATTACGGGTGATAGATCATACGAAATCGTTTCATTTTTTTCTACCGCGTAAAATATAGAAAAATCATCGTTCGCCTCCCAGCTCGTATCATTTTAATATCTACTGGATAAACGGGGCGAATTTCCCTTGCCTATGGATAAACTGACGACGTGGCTGTAGGATCTCCACCTTATGCCTTTTGAGACAAAAGATAGCCAGACAAACTCGCCGTCCCGAGGCACTTGTATTCAAACAACCATAGAGGACCTGGCCAAATCGTGTACCACACATTTTTCAATGGAATAATTTTCCATTAAAAGACGAGGTTAAAACGAGTTTGGGTTTATTTCCGTATTGAAATGCGTAGTGGTCACTATTGGGCCTCCACAACTCTCCAAGGTGATATGAGCGTGAACAACAAAAAAAAAAAAACATACAAAAGGCTTTTCCCAACAGGCGATGCACGCACGTATATTGATTAGGGTGTCAAACAGCAATATGGAAAAGGGTATGTTTTTTTAACCCCGAAATTGTGATGTTCGTGTTTAGGGTATGTTATACTAACATATAATAAAGCAAGATCAAAATCATAAAAAATACTGTACATCGGAAGAAAAGCAAATAAGGATATAACATTTATGTCCAGCTTGTCCTGTAAAATAAATGCATTTTACACCTGGAGAAGAATAGTCTAATCCATCCTGTTCCGTTATGCAAATTTTTTCGGCGTCCCATTTTACAGTTTTTTTGGTTAATCCGTGGTGTGTTTTCCCCTTGGGGCTTTAGCCATGAGAGGTTTCGTTCAGTCGGGTTCTTTTTTTCTAAATTCTGTGTTCTTGTCCACATCGCAATCTGCCTTCAAAGATACGTTCAAGGAAAAGATACATGTACTTCTTGTTTATGGTCCAATTTTTGTCAGTCCATGTGCACGTTTCATAACCGCCTTTGAATACAAGTGGCCCCGGTTTCATAAAATACAGTGTCTTTGTGACTGAATGTCCACCCCATCTGTCTATTGTGCACTCCTCTCCATTGAGTGCTGTTATGCATCATTTAGTTCAGCACTATACCAATGGCTCGTCACAAGGTTTACGTTTATTTCCGACATGTTGCTAGGTAGCTAGGACACTCTCTCAAAATTGGGGGACACTCAGTTTCTTTAACCGGCTTGCCGTAAATAAAAGAATAAAAACATCACACATGTGATGTAATATCACGGAAATTTTATTAATTACTGCATCGTCTACAAGTTCCAATCGGTACACCCGATTAGGAGAGCGCAGCCCACTGGTTAGGTTATAATTAGCCTTTGGTGCTAGGTCCCCCGCCGGTGGGATCTCTTTACAAGTTCAGGGATTTAATCAAGTCTAAATTCTGGAATTTAAGTCTGTACAAGAGCTATTGATTGAAATGGATTCGCTCTCACATGGTTGTTGTAGCTTGGGCAATGAACCATGATAATACCCAAGGGGTGAAACGCATTCAAAAACCAGTCGTCCGTGCTGCATGCTGGGCGCTGACATTTAATATTGCACGGAATAATTATCAGTTTGGGTCTTGTATACACACATAATTCAATTCGATACAAACAATCCGGCCAAATATGTATCAGTTGTTGGATGTTGGGTGCTATTCGGTGGTTAAATTTTGTCCTACCCCTGGCACGCAACGAATGAAAATGACACATCAGTCGCTTGATTTAAATAAACCGCCTCAATGAAATCATCTTTTCACCTTACGCGCATTGCATTATGAAGAAAAAAGATTAATCTGGCACATGAATCCAGGTACACTATTATACACCTGCCACCTCTGAAACATACCTTAATTTGTATCACTACTACCGATTATGTATATGCAAAGCGGCCCCACAGTATGTGGAAGAAGCGAAGCACCTTGCTTTCGATTGTTGGTACTCTATTTTCTTGTGGTCGGCAAAACATGCGAGACGTGAATTTCCAAAGATGACGTAACGTTTTGCCTCTCTATCTATAGACCAGTTAACAGCATGTTTGTAAACATGTTAGGGGCCTGGTATCTTGAACGAGGTGGCGGGCCTGACTGTTTTACACACTGGGCAATTGTATCTGTTATAGTTTTAATACTATGGGAAATAACGATGGCAGGCACTGGATTGGCAGTCAACCAAGAAAGTGACGTAGGGATGTTTTAACTGGTCTATTCTATACCTCTTTGGATAATACCCCCTTTCTTTTGGGAGAAACGTTTAAGCCGTCGGCTCATCATGGACCTAGTAAGAAGGCCAACAACGGCGAAAACCACCAATTACCTAATTCAATTACCAATTCATCTCGACAAAGCTGGCACTCGATGGTGATTATTGGCATACACCGAGGCCTTTCTGTGATCTATATTCTTTGCCGCTATCAATGCAGTGACTGCGGTCCTTTACTAAGAAAAAGCTGCCACAAAACTTTGTTATTTAACCGGATGTTGTGACCCCTGACTGTAGGGCTTTTTGGAAAGTGCAAGTACACTCAATTCTTAGTTTTTTTGGGCAAGTTGTTGGCACCAAATAGAGGAACAATTATTTCAGGAACATACCGAATACTCGAATTTACTACGACTGTAGAAATAAAGCTTGCTTTGGGGTGATTTGTGACCCGTAATTGTTAAAAAATGTGGAAAATAATATTGAAAAATGTTCCGATCATTTCCGACTATTGAGAAACGGTCTTATGAAGGTTTCATGTACCTTGTTACAAAGTATCTCGGAAACTGGTACCCAGCCGCGTCCATACGTGTAATTCTACCTCGAAAACTCACCAAATTGTTGTAATATTTTAACTTAAGGTTTATGTTGATTTGTTACCGTTGTGGCTGTTTGATAGCCGATACCATTAGAACTGAGTCCAATGTCAGTTTTCATCTGAAATATGAGTGTGATAAGTATACTTTATACATAATTAAATGTATAAATTATAGTCCTACGTCTTCCGAGGGGGGGGGGGGGGGGGGTTGTATCGCTCTCTTCTATTCTTTTCGCCCTATTAAAACCCCATTTTCCTGTGTCCACAAGTTAATGTAAATGGCCATTGACATTTTATGATCGTTATGCCCCCCCAAAAAACCACTACCGGGGTTAAAAAAAAAGGAAGTTAAAGGGTGATCCCCAAAGTGATGGATATAGGGTGTGGCAATCACCCCCCCCTTCGGGAGGGAAAATACCAACACGCTAGTACTACACAGAAATATCACAGACATTTGATTTTAGTTGCAATGATAGCAGGTCCTCTTCCTTTGATACAAAAAATGAGTACCACATACTAACATGTCATTAATGACGTCATAATGTATCCACATGGTGGAAAATGTTTAAATGTATTATTATTTATGAGCCAGTAAATTGCAAAAATCAATGTTTCTTCCTATATTTCAGTATTTTCAGACTTTATTACCTTATGACGTCATAGTGACGTCCTCATTGGTTTTCTATCATATTTTGATACCCAATGGAAAGAATAAACTCTAAGCTATATGTAAGTACCAAAAATTTACTAGGAATTGGATGTTCAATAAGAAAATTCAAGGGGGTGGTACCCCTTCGGTGGTTGTTGTAAAAAAATGTGGCTCAGGTAGACAAGGTTAATAAGTAAAATTAGTTTAAATGATTGAAATGGCAGCTATTGGGACTTTTCCATTAATTTCAGAAACAAAATTTTTGTCTGATTTTCAATTTCTTCATTGCCATTCAATGCTTAACATCATGCTATTTGAGGCGAGCTAAACTTTTCCCAGTATTCCTAGCAGAGCGAAGGCCATCAGCCCTCCTGCTGAGGGTGATTATCGCATTACCTTAAGCCAAAAAATGGGATCATGGTGGGATTTTAATAACAAAAAGGCGCCAAGTGATAGGGTCTTTGAAGCTAGTGTGCTGTTGGTCATCTCTCTATTAGGTACATGGTCTCATATACCCGTGTATGTCAATCACAGTTTCGAAAAGGGTAGGGTGATTACCCTCACCTGATACAATTCCGTCGCGATAAATGGACCCAAATGGTAATAGATTCCTTGTCTAGGAGGCGTTCTTGGGTTATGCAAGACATTGTTCTAATAATCAAATAACCAAACCACCCATTTCACCAAGCAGTAATCAGCTACCAACTGGGTATTATGAACAGTAGCTAGCAAAATTGGTAGGGAGCGGCAGCAGCGATAAAAGTACGTATATATAATATGACGTTAATTTCAAAAGCGCTAACTCCAATGTTGCGTTGTGTGATTTTTGTTAAATGTTAAGTTTAAAGGTCCAGGATAAATGACAAATAGAATTGATGTGGTTTGTGTCAAGTCTCAAAGGAGGGGGACGAGAAAGCATTCAATATTTGGGTTGGTGATGACCTCATTAGTGACTATTGATTTCAGAGGAGTAATAGAAAATCCAAGGTGACTGGTGTGAATCTAAATTCATGACACTGACAGAAAATCAATAGTTTCACTAATGATGTCACTGGTAGTGGAATTCTTTTTTGTTGCCCAGTTTGTTGGAATGGAATGCCCGTAAAGATTTGGATAGGTTTATCATATCAATTCCTGGGACTTTTAAAGGTTCATTGGCACGATCGCTAATAGTTCGCCCCGGGACCCCCAGTTTTACGGAGTGGTCAACATTTTGTTATCAGAAGAAGCTACTAGTTTCTCATTTATCCTGTGAAATCACAGGGCCTAAAAGGATGTTTGTTTTAGGTTGTATGAGCTAAAATGGTGCCGCATTTGGTCGACCAATAGATAATTTTAACAGAGTACTCTAGGGGATTACAAAAATCACGGTTTTGCTCTTACATCAAAACGGGTTTGAAATATCGGAGCGAAACTTTACAGATAAGGTTTTGGGGTTTGGAATGAAGGCAATTCTATCAGGATGAAAAACTTTATATACTTAAATCGGGCCATCCCCTTCAGTGACATAAAATGGATAGAATGTTTACTGCTTTGATGGTTTTTAGTGTATTTCCCCCCGCTAAAAACTATGAATGCAAAGTACACAAAATGGCGGGCGGATCTTTGGATTTAGCTCCTTTTTGGGAAATATATTTAACCATATTCTTACGCTATTAATAATTATGTTGTAAGCTGCATGGGCAAACCGTTTCAGTAACGAACCCATCAATCTCTTTGAGCAATCTTTGCAAGTAATTATGACAAAATCTGTCAATCCTGAGTGTTGTTTCTGTTGGATTAAGTGATCACTCCGTTATTTTCTGTACCCAAAAAAATTTCCAAAACATCTCATTTATATAATCACAAAAACTATGATGTTAGATCACTAAAAAATAAACCCTTAATCTAAAGGTTGGGTAAAATACTGCCTGGGAGCATTTTAGACCAGAAAGTTACTGATGTTTGAATGAAAAGAGTATGTGTAAAAAAGTCCACTGAACCCGCATAGATGAAGGGGAGATTCTGGACAATATGATTACTAGGGATAAGTTCTTATGTAAATTCAAGGAAACAATCGTGATCCGATTTGCTTAAAGTAGTTATTGTAAAGTAAGGGCATCAGATCCACGTGCCGTTGATACTAAAAAATGGCTAAATCACACTATTCCAAAATAAGAGTCGAGGAAGATTAGCAGTAACCCTAAGAAACTATAGGATACCTTAAGAAAACTTGATTATACACAAAGAGCAAAAATTTCTTAAAAGTTACTCTAACATTTAAAGCAATAACAGCACATTTTGAAAAAGCGCCCCCAATTTAAAATTTGATATTTTTGCACAGTTATGTTGGTAATTGTTAGGAGACTACATTTGAAAAAATGGGAGCGCTCTTCAAAAAATGTGCTATTATTCGCGGTAATGGCACCAATTGGTTTTGATGCTTAAAACACATGCCACCCATTTTAATGATTTCTTCACAATGTGGCTACTTCGCTGTGTTGGTAGTGAACAGTGTTAAAAATATTAAACCGACAAGGGTGTTGTTCCTGACTGCGTATGAGTTTCATTACAAGAATTTAGTATCCGGAAGGAGGCTAAGAGGCCAAATATTTGAGAGATGGTGCCAGTGTCCTGATGTCATCATTGGCCTACATTGTTAATTATCTATCGAAACCAATATTGTTCCTGATGAGGTTAAACGTGCTAAGTTGTTCCACTTTTAAGAAAAACAAACAGATTAGAAGTGGGCAATTATAGACCTGTTAGTATTCTAAGCACCTTTTCTAAATTTTCTGAAAAAGCCGTATACGTGAAATTTAGAGAAATTCTTATCAGATAAAAATATTTGATACCCCTTACGTCCCAAGAGGGAAAATGACTATGAATCTGACGATAACCACAAAAAGGGAGGTGGCGCATCTCGTCTTGTTATATTTAGGAGCAATTTCACCCTAACATGCCTAAAAACAATGCAATGGGTCCGCTCCGTGATTTTGAAAAGTAGAAAAAAATGTCATTTAGGGATTTAAGGGATATAGTCAACTTTCTGGTTTCCGATCAAACTTTTCTACTAACACTTGCCTAATACACTTAATGGATCACATTAAAACCAAAACATCTAAGGAGCTGTATACACTGCAAAAACACTGATTAGAAATTCAACACCTTTCTAAACACTATTTTGCACCAGGTTTCTAAACATTTTGAAATATCTGCTTATTATCTAAACACCTTATATGTAGACATGTTTAAAATCTAAACATATTTAGGCATTTGACATTAGATGTTTAGACATTAAGTGTTTAGAGTTTAGACCTAAACACTAATTTGCACCACGTTTCTAAACACTGTTTTTGCAGTGTCCTGGCATGATTATGTTAAACCTCCAAGAGGAATTTGATACGGTGAACCATTCCATCCTTTGTAAAAAAAGTCACATTGACCAGAAGGAATTGTCATGTAATTGTTATCTCAACATTGAAAATCGGACTAAATATCTTGTTCAGTCATGTTCATAATTTTTTTTACACTTGTGCTTCTCCATAGCGTTCTAAACATTTTGAGAGTTTCACACAGTCCTATCTATAAAATACTTGAGGGTGTCGTTTAATTTCAGAGTTCCATTAGTCAAAGGCATTGCCTCATCCACTTTTTATTTCAATTCAATGGGCTCCCAAATCATGTAAAAGGGGTTGACAACAAAACGTGTTTAAAATGCAATAAAAAACGTTTGAGTAGCTCATTGTATGGGTTAGTTATTTCTTTTTATAGATTTTTTTCTTATTGGTATATTTTTCTTTGTTTATGTGAAGGATTGGGTGATGTATTTGTGGGTGATGTATTTGTGGGTGATGTATTTGTGGGTTTTTTGATAGGTGTTGGATGTTTTGTTTTAATTTGTATTTAAGTGTATTTTTATATTGTTTAATTTCTAATGATTGACAACTGTTTATATTTGTAATTTTAACACTTAGCCTTTATGTAAATACTTGCTTAATATTTTTGCTATATACAGTGTTTATTATGTTTACTTAGGCCCCAACGGAAGCAAGTTATTTTTATATGGCTTTTTTGGGTCACCCTACGAATTCTAATTTTAGCATTGTTTCATAATTTATATTGGCAAGAATATTCTATTCGCTGTAATTATTTTATATTTTTATATGTATATATAACATGTTGTATGAATTCCTGAATAAAATTAATCAATCCTATCAAAAATGTAGCAAAATCATTGTCAATTGTATTAAAATGATTTATGTCATTAGATTACTGAAACTTGTATGAATTTCTGTAAATGAGTTTTACACAGGGCAGCTCTTTGAGTTAGCACCTTTTGGAATTAGACTCTTCATAATTGAGTCGGTTTTACTGGTTACTTCTCATCACCATTTAACCAGTTGTTCCTAATCAGGACGACCAATGGCCAATGAGAAATGTGTGGTTTTTGGAGCAAAATGAAAGATGTCTCATTGTCTCATAAAGGTCAGCATTTTTACTTTTACGTTTGATGACAAATATACTTTATTCCATATGACCGGGCTTATTTAAGATCTTTGCGGAGATCCCGAATTTATTTATGAAATCACTACTTCCAGGCATATGGATAATTTCCAGTTCACTAAACCATTTGAAGGGAGTTTTAGTTCATTAAAATAAATCCAACTTTGATGCAATCTCAAAATGGATAACAAATTGTGGTCGCGTATGCGTGTGCCATATATGAAATTTGTTCTAACGCTTAGTTTTTGCTAAAATTTAGGATAGCCTATCTTGAAAGTTTTAATTGTTCCAAGTTCATAATGCTTTAGGGATTTTGATATCTAATTTTGATTGTTCCTGTCTAAGTTAGGCAATTGTTGCCGAACTCTTTCCATTAGTGTTCTTACGTGCGAGATATAACATTATTCCATGGTCGAGGCTTGGCCAGTTACAGTGTATTTCGTCGGCATAGTCTCATTTTTGCAACTCCGACAGGTGCGTTCCTAACTTTCCCTATAGTCAAAGATATATAGAACAACACCAGGAAATAAGCCATAGCTGATTTTTTTTTTTATTTCAAGACAGTTTCCTGGTGTTGTAAAGAGCAACATATCAAAAGTCCGGAAGTGCATCCTTGTGCTATTTGGGGAATAAAGGGGTAAAGATCGTATAGGGGTCAAACTCTAAAATGTTCCAATTGCGGCAGAATGATTAAAGGTATAATTTGCCCAATCTGCTCAAGGTCACCCTGGAGAGCATGTGTGGTCTAGTGGAAAAGCGCAGGGCTCATGATCATTAGACCGTTAAAATCGTGAGTTCGAGCCCCACTGTGTCCAACGTGTTTTTGTGTTCGGTCAAGATACTTAATCTCAATTGCCTTGTCCACACAAGCGAGATCTGGGGAGCTGTTATGGGGAATATTACAATCTAAGTGCTGATAGGACTGTGCGCTTGGCAAGCTGCCGGTCTAGGTGAAACGAACTGATTGTGACGATTTCCTGAAGGCAGCGTAATAATAATAGGCAACAGTGCTTTGTCTACTTGTGTAAAAGGCGCTATATAAATCTCATTATTATTATTACACTGGAAGTAAAAGTTCAGGATGGCCCGATTCTTTGCAAAAGTGTATCAAATTGTTCGTATCATTGTGTTTATATTGAAAAGATATATTTAAACAGCTCAAATAATTTCTTGAGGTCGTGGAAACTTGCCATAACCAACCCTCTAAGTCTATGGGTGGTCACACAGCCACTGCCTATAAGGTCTATACCTCAAGATTTAGATAGTGGGAATGAGCATTTTTTTGCCAAATATGAGCCACACCAACATGTACGAGTTAATTTGGAATAGTTTCATTAAAAAGCGGACCGTTTGAATATTAACCACCACGATGACCTTGAACCATTTTGCCTGTATGCCTAAAACTAAAGTAAAAAAACAATAAAACAATCTTAACACGTTAAATGTTAAGCAATACGTCGTCATTTTTAAAGCGCACTTTAATCTTAACTCATGTTAAAACATGATTTATTCATACCGAAATCAGTAGGGGGGAATCTAGCAGAGGTAACTTTTAAGTGGAGCTACAACACAAAAAAGGAGTTTGATTTTTTAGTAACAAAAATAAAACAACGTTTATATTTAAATTAACCAGCAATTTTGGTTAAAAAATCAAACAAAGGTCATTGAGTTTGTAAAAATATCAAGCCACTGTATTTAAAGATCGAATACACGAGTTATTCGTATACGTTAGGAGCAGACATCAGTCATTCAAGCAAAACTGAAATCGGCTTTGAAGGGAGGTTTTAATTTTGAATTGGAAATGAATACAAAGAAAAAAACTTTATAAACGCGTAAAATTGTACAGGGTGAGTCACAAAAAACTTGACCCTGATGGTGTCCGCCATTTTGGATTTAAAAGCAGTCATATCTAACGTATCGGGATCATTTGAAGCACATTCATTATCTTTATTTGCTGCAAAGATCATTCACATCGTTACTATATAGACCAGCTACAGTCTTTGAATCAAGTAGTCGGTTTTGCGCTCTGTCCAAGGATTCACATTCAAATGAACGGAGTTCAGCTACGCGAAAATCAGGGCCCAGAAAAAAAAGTCGAGCTATTTATTGAATGCAGAATGGCACTATTTAACCCCACCAAAATTCAGTCACAACATATCATGATGCCTCTTGAAGTTTCTTCACCCGCATCAATTGATGACACTTCATTGAAAAATAAAGTGCTTGAAAACTATGCATCAGGTTTCGGAGGAGTTGAATGATTCATACCATAATATGAAGGAACAGACATCGGTGATAACCTTTTGAGAGTTTTAAAGTATTGTCTATATTGTTCTACCAAATGTGCCACATCTTGAAAAATTAGTTTTTCAAATGAAACTTACCATTATCATGGCATTTTAAACTGTTAACGATACCATATATTTGACATGAAGAATAGACGTAGCCTTTTATCATATTTGGGAGTCAGTTGCTAAGTTGCCGTTGTTCATTCAAATGGGACTCGTGGATGGGGGGAAACGAATGATACTTGATTCAAACGACAATAGCTGGCCTATACTTAACCGATTAGAATTTCTTTGCAGCAAATTCAAAGATAATGAAAAAAAGCTTTCAGATGAACCCACATATGTTAGATATTTGTCACTTACAATGGGCGGACACAATCAGGGTCAGTTTTTTTACTCACATTGTAGGAGGTGATAATTACAAAAAATGCCCCTTTATTATAAGGAGGCAGACCTCACAGCACAAGAATATGACAATTAAATACAAATTTGGTTAGCTAACCACCACCCTGTACATACCTCTCAAAGTTTTTTTTTAAAAAGGTAGAAAAGGTAATTGCACAGTGATGAATGCCAGAATGTGAAAAAAATCAAACCTTTGTAGAGTACTAATATGTTTTGGCATAAAATAATTATTACATCTATGTAGGCCCACAACAAGTAGGCCTATATTTAGGTGTACACAAACATGCATTTTTGTCCAAATCCAAAAAAAAATGAACTCCCATATTTGGCTAATCACTGTGCGTATGCTGCGCAGCAGAATTAAAAAATATGATATAGCGGGGAATTCTCACCGCAATCAAGTTCTTAGCTCAGGGTTCTGAATTTGTCATTGCTCCCATTACCAGTTTCAAACTGAAAATGTCCTTCGTTCATTTACTTCTTAAAACATTCCATAAATTGGTAAAGATGTATTTCAAAAGTTCACTCCAACCCAATTTGGAATATTAAATTTTAGCCTGATATTAAATTTCAACTTCTGATAAAATTGGTGGTAACAATGTAAGTCCTTGTGCCAACATCCTTTGTTTAGTTTGTATGTAATATTGCAATGAGTTTTGTTGAGTTAGAATTTTTGCCCATAAATCTTAAGCGATCTACTTTGTTGTTAATTATTCTTGGCGAACAAACTGAATATAGTGTTGATGTAAATTGTTTATACAACCTGTAATTAAGTTGTTCCATGCTTACTACTTTATTCTGAGCAGGTACCCTGCCATAATTTGCGAATATCATAGTCCTTCCATTTTGTTCCTTTATACGCTTCTTTGCTGCCTTAATCTTTCCCTTTTTGATGCCGGGTACTTCTTCAAAATTAAAGTCAGGTATATCTGTTGTATAAATCTTTATTAGCATTTTAAGTTCTTGGTAACTTTATTTGTATAATTTTAGAATTACCGCCTTGGTATAATTATTGTATCATATATACTCTGACCTATTTATTGTGCATAAGTTTAATTCACATAAATTGGACTATATGTCATTGTACAAGATTATAAAATTGGTAGTTGACAATTTGATATACTATGATTCGACCGTGTAGCCTGAGCATTTCCCCATTTCATTTCGACTGATTGTTACACTTCCTACTTCCTTATAGGAACTTTGTCCAGATTTGATTTTCATTTGCTCTTTCCCTATACTTGCTGAACAGGGTACATTGTCAATACATAGTACTTGTATCATCATTGTACTATTGGTTTTCTAAAATCTTTGGTAACCTTATTGGATAATCCTGCCTGTCATATCCTGTATGTTATAATTTTGACAAGTTAATTTCTTTGGCACAAAGCAATGAACACATTGTATCGCTACTGCTTTATTTTTCACTCTCACACACTCCAGGTTTTTTTGGTATTACCTTTTTTTCAATTGTAAATTATATTTTTTCTTCATTTGGTGTAATTATTTTTATTATATTGTCGTTGTTTGTGTTCATGTCATGACTAACCCTTTACATAATTTTACCTTTAAACCATTTGCCTTTGGCAGCTCTAGAAATCCTTCCAAAGGCCCCTTTGATGAAACTGATGTGACCAACTCCAATATTATCCGTGCAAGTACTATACCAGCGACAATTCATTAACTCTAACATAAATTATAGCAACCGACCCGACCTTTCGCTTAACTGTTCTGATTGTGATTCCCTCTTTGTTGAAGTTACATATAATTCTACCAACATTATTGTTGGTATAATTTATAAATCTGAATATGTCAATTCCAATGATTTTCTATTGAAATTCGATAGATTCTGAATACAATTTCCAATGAAAAAAGAAATGTTATATAATGGGGGATTATAACCTTGACCTGTTGACACATAACACCGATTCTAAAGTCAGAGATTTTATCAACTTGTTTTATTCGCATGATTTTATCCCCTGCATTGACCGACCAACCAGGATTAGGCCCATCAAGTGACTGCAACTCTTATCGACACAATTTTAACCAATGATTTAACCACTCACTCTAGTCCAGATGTTATTATCACAGACCTCTCCGATCATTATCCCATCTTTCTTACTCAACAAAAACATAGGCCTAAATCAGAGGCCTTGCCAACAGTTGGATAAAAAATTACCTCTCTGGTAGGAAACAAAGTATTTTATTTAACAACATCTTATCTGTAAAACAGCAAATCGTCACTGCTGGGCGGCAAAAACCTCATATGTGCATTTGACCTTTAAAAGCAAAACCTCACATGTAGTAAAAACGGTCACATGACAAAACCTCATACGTAACATTTTCGAAAGCCACCAAGAAAGGTTTTCCTTTCTAAATATATTTAGGTAATTATTTACTCCAGATTCTGAAATAAAGTGTCATGTGATTTACTATCATATTTGCATGAAATTCAAGCTAGAACCCGATGTGACCAAGTTTGCCAATGAGGTTTTAGCACTGGGGCCCACTTTTTACATATGAGGTTTTGCATTTGACCTCTGGAGTTACAGTCGCCCAGCGACGAAATGTCATATGTGGAGTTCCACAGGGGTCTATTCTGGGACCCCTATTATTCTTATTATATATCAATGACCTCCCATTTTGCTCCAAAATACCCCCATTTTATTTTATTTGCTGCCGACACAAACATTTTATTTTCACATCATGACCCCTAAAACAATGGAAACAATTATGAATACTGAATTAATTAGCATTTCCAATTGGTTCAACTAAATAAGTTATCTCTCAACATTAAAAAAAATAATTACATCATATTTAAAAATAAACACAGTAATAAACAAAATATTACGCCTAAGCTTAAAATAGATAATACACTAATTCAAAAAGTAGAGACTACTAAATTTCTAGGCCTACTCTTTGATCACAATTTATCATGGATTTCTCAAACACAGCATGTTTCTAAAATTGTGTCGAAATGCAATGGTATAATACGTAAGGTTCGACCTTTCCTCCCACCTGAGTAGTTTTGTATTTTCATATTATTGATAAGAGTTCCTGTAAAATGTTCGTACATTATGTTTGTAACCTATGATTTCAAGGGCACTGCAACTCCACGCTATGCGTTTAGCAGTGTCCTCATCTCAATCGCCATTATGTTTATCGTGCATAATTATATTGTATAAGATTGTATATTTGATGTTGAGATGAAATAAATTTGATTGATTTGATTTGGCTTGATCACAATAATAGCCAACATTGGCGAATTTATTCATTAATAAATTAAATCCACAACATTTTTCAATGATGAACACTTGTATACTCTAATTTGATAAGTTAACACATTTATTCATTAGGTTATACAAGTTCAGGTAAACGTTCTGCTGCAAATCTGTTAAATCCGGAAACCTTAATTTTTTCAAGGGGCATGCACAGGGAGATGTCCATCTTTTTTGAATAAAATTTCTTGGTTTCCATTGGGGATACTGTACATTGAAAAGTCAAAATTTGAAAAATAACGCCCCTAGTATAAGCTACACTAATTACCCCAAAAGCTTATTGACCCATATGACCTTTTGACCTCAAAGAAAATGCACCTTCAAAGACCACCTCAATGCAGAGCATTATCTGATTATTACAGACATAGCCCCAAATACATAAACTCACGAACCGTGCAGCCTTAATAAGGGATATCCTATTTTGATAAAAGAACATAAATTTTAACAATGAATTAACTTATTTATCATAACTTCCACCAATTACTTTTTAATATTTAAACATAAAATATAAAAACACACATAGTTTATCTCAGCTTCCCTCGCGCATAGCTTTTAAAAATTAGATTTAGCTCGTAGCTCTACGCGGCGTTGGCGATTTTTACACAAAATTTGGGAACCAGTTATACCTAACAAACCAGGTATAGAAGTTTTTATAGTCCATCGGAGTCATAGTCCACCTACAACGGTAAAGAATAGGGCATTCGATTCAGTTGACTCTTCACGCAACATTAGATTCACCCTTTATTCCGTTTATGGCTTACGGCGGACTATATCTTCTTCTACACCGGCACCCCGGGCCGGCACCCTAATCACTCTTCCACAAAGGAGTTCGTAAAAAGTGTAACTGTATGGACTCTATATTTGTTTTTATTGTGAGAAGTTTGTTTTATGCCTTGAAAATCATAAGAGGTGTACATTGGAATGACACATATTATATAAAACACCACGGCGCAAATAGCACATGGCTTTTAGCCAAAAGAAGCTGAGACAAAGTTTCTTTTTTGGCCTCATTAACCAAACTTATTCCATGTGAATTGCTATGAGGGTCTGCTCATAGCAATTCACCGAGAGTGTGTTATCAAAAGGAACGACGTTTCACTGGGACATTAGCCTTAAAGACGATATTAGAACGAGTTCATAAGAAGTCAAATCAATGTCACCACTGTCAGACTAGACTTTGGCTTGAATTCAAATACTTGCTATATATAGTTCAGTATATGACTCAGTTCAACAACCATCACACAAGCATATTATTAAAGGAATCTTGGAAAACAGTCAAATTATGACTGATACTATTAGACCTGATATAAATTGTTTGAAAAAACTTTTGGTCATTATCATCATGACCACACCGGAAGTTTTCAATAATAATTTCTGTACATGAGTATTCCACTCAATTAAGTTCGGAAGTAATTAATTGTTATTGCTGCTAACCGGATTGTTAGATGTATGCTCTTGTTATGCGAGAAGTAAGCCATTTAAGTCTTTGTCACGTCTTTAACGCCAAAAAAGGTGGCCATGTAGACAAAACGTGCTTTCAGCCAGTGGCGTATCAGGGGTCCTTGTTAGAGGGGGGAATTCCCCGGTTTAGCATAATCTTCCAGCTTTTCTTCCCGGTCAAAGCTCTCTGGGGTGGCAACCTGCCCCCGCTCCAACTTGTTACGCCAGTGCCTTCAGCATGCGCCGTACTTGGAGAGTGTCACTATCATGACTATGACTTGGTCCAAAACTAGAGGGGGACGGGCAGAAATTATCAGCATGAATCGAGCGTAGGTATGCACTTCAAATGAAGAAACCAGATTTTATGTACCATATATTGGAACATCCATAATTATTCTGATATCTTTATTTATTTCAAACACAGTAAATCACCTCGCTGCAATAACATTGGCGACATGCTTTCAAATAAACTCTTTCAAAAATGTAATAACCTAATATTTGAATATTTTAAACTTCATAATATTGTTACTGTGATATATACACACATGTGTAACGAGCAGAGATACATTGTAAAGAACGCACCTTGGCTGGCGACATGGGGAAAACAAGAATGAAGCATCAACAATGTTATTGCTTGGCACTTTCTCGGCAGAAAGCTGCAGGTGACCCTGGCCACCAGTGCTTTTGGAAACATCACTCCTACGGATACTTTGTATTAACCAGTGGTATTTTTTCAACACTTTATTGGAGAATTTGCCTTTATCAAATGATCAAAGTGCTGAACAATTTTGATTATACTTATTATTATTGTCATTGACGAAGGTAATGACAGAACATGGCGATGAAGGTCATCGTGATCATAATATGGTCATTATGGTAATTAAGCAATAACTACAGTTTGATTTCTCTTTTAGGATCTTTCCAACCATATTTTGTAGGCCCATTCACATGGGCCAAGAAGTACCCAGCTGCCAGTGGAAGGAGACAGTCACCTATAAACATCGATACCAGAAGGACAAAACTCAACGTAACTCTGCCAGACCTCAGAATCCGATACGATCCTTCGAAATGCGTCACACTTACCAACAATGGACATACGTTCGCCGTCAAATCACATGAGAAAGGAACAAGTAAGAGCTTTGACTGTGAAAAACTAAACCAACACAGTGATTTGACGATTTTATAAAGTGAGATTTGACGAACAAGCCGATCCTTCCATCTCT
This sequence comes from Ophioderma brevispina, assembly GCA_023653785.1. Classification (NCBI taxonomy): domain Eukaryota; kingdom Metazoa; phylum Echinodermata; class Ophiuroidea; order Amphilepidida; family Ophiodermatidae; genus Ophioderma; species Ophioderma brevispina. The sequence continues at coordinate 26,988 of JAMKCH010013001.1, forward strand.
GTCTACTTCATATCTAATTGAAAATTATTTTGCTACTAACGCAGTAGGCGGGTAGCAGTCTTATAAGCTCAGGCTCCTAATATAATAATTCTACATAGCAAAATCGATTTCTATATTTACGCCTGTTCAGTTAAAGATTAAAAAGTAACTGACACTTCAAAAAGGAAAAAAAGTTTATTATATAAAATGCAATTTAAATACATCCATCATCAATCCTGACTGGGTTATCTTGACGGAGGTCTCAGCCTATTAAGGGTTAGCAACCTCTCTCAAAAGATGAATCGTTGTATACCAAACCTCATTTTACCTCAAGTTTAGCAGTAACGTCACTGCCTGTTTTAGGTCTTTTGGTCTTCAGGTTAAAGGCGCCACAATTAAGACAAAAATCGTCTTTGCGCTCAAGCGCGGAACACAAAGATGATTTATGTCATAACTACCAAATTCAGGGTTAAACGATATTATAACTAATTTCAAATCCTCTGGTGTGATTTAGTGTCACAGATTTTCTATAAAGCTTTCTTTAGCCTTGGGTGTTTAATAAAAGGCACTATCAATGATTGATTAACCAGAAAATCTAAGAAATCAGAATTTTGCATGTCTGTAAAAATCATGACATACCCTAGGAGTGAGAAAAGCCAAAGCATCCTAATAAGGACAAAATCGGATACTTTAGTCATAACTGTTCGTAAGTACACTTACTACAACATGTAATTGAATGGAGATTCATATCTTGGAATACTGCTGTTTTCTTCCTTTTTTGTATCAGTTGGAATAATAAGAGAATTAGACAAACTTACCCTTCACTTTTCAGCTATCCCTGCAAAATTCAAATATTTTTACTCTTTCGAGTGGATCATTGATAGCGTCTTTAAGTACATTGCATACAACTGATACAGTCGTCTTATGTTAATCTTTGCTGGTGACATTTCCACAGACCTAAGTGGCGGGCCACTTGAGCACAATTATCGTCTGGTACAATTCCACTGTCATTGGGGGAGCTGTGACAACAAAGGTGCGGAACACACGGTCAATGGACGTCACTATGCAGCAGAGGTGAGAAAAAATGACAGAAGATATCATTAAATCGGATAAAAAACACCTCTTTTGAACGTCTTGGGTGGGGACTGGGCGTTTCTGTAAGACAGGATAAGTTACAATTTAGTTACAAACAAAAATAAGCAACCCAACTCTCAATATGCAGCAACTCTCATATCAGTATTTTAAGTGACATGGCACATTTTCAACGAACTACGAAATTCCTTAAATTTGCCCTCAAATGGTAGTCTAGGACCTTGGGAAAATACAGGTATATTGTACACAAAATATCATACCACAAAACATATAGTAGCCTAAATAAGAGGCAAAAGACAGTAATTTTAGCCTAATTATTTGGGTTGCCGTAACTTTAAAGGCCGACTCAGAGATTTCCTGAGGAGGGCGCCCCCCAACTCATTTTTCCAAAAAATCGTGTTTTTTGCCTGTACATATGCTTTTGTCCAATATACTCTCACTGTGTGAAATGCTAAGTTTTAAATTGAATTCCTTCATATAGAAAATCACAACTTTGTTATAAAATTCCGGATCCGGAATTTTTGTTATACACGAGTATCCTATGGGACGTAGTACTACACATAAATGTATACCGCAATAACACGAAATCCAATTCATCTCAAATGTCGAAATTGTGGGTGTAAAATTTTGGTTTACTACTTATTCTTAGTTGCACTATTTTTCATTATTACCAGTACCACAAAAAAATAATATTTCGAAATCTCTGAGGTCAGACTTTAATCAACAAATGTGTCTATCAGATGAATATCGTAGACTCATTGATATTATTAGCCACAAAGGTCACAGACCGGTCAAACAGGAAAATAAACTTCGGTGCGAGTTATCTTGTGTTTAACGCCATATTCCATCAGCTTCCGCCGTCTGCTGAATAAAACCACTCCGGAGTGGTTTTATTATAAAACCGCTGTTTATCCCACAAGGACACTGATTTGGGCGTAATCATTTCAGGTGAGGACTACTATAAATATAAAAACATGCAAAAATATAAATTTTGAGGGCGCACTCTTTCCAAATGTGCCAGTGTCTCTTTTTAAGCTTTAATCGTTGTGCAGCTCCTTTAGTTTACTGCAAACTGTTGAAACTCTTCACAGTCTACAATCTGTTTTTTATCCAGATAAAATCCATTCAGAGATGACTTATGTTATGAACGTGACGTGATAGATAAACCCAAAGTTTTCTTATTTTTGATGCATCTATGATCACCCATTTTTAAGTAAAGCAGTTCTAAGATTAACACTGATATACCCCAAATATGCTCTAAGTAATGACGGTCATTTAGTCAAACTACTCTTGTTTTGCAATGATTTACTGCATGCTTGGGCAACGGTCTATCTGAATTTTGATTTGTAGTTTCTGGCAATACAACCAGAGAGGCATTTGCACATTTAGAACCCCAAAATAACTACTTGCAACAAGGCATGGAGAATGATTACTAGCTACTACCACGAGCTAGCAGATTGGTTAAATTACGGATTTCCCTCGTCCCATAGGGCTAAATACGAGCTCAATTGACTTCAGTCAAATTATTTGTTTGTTATTTGTACAATTCTTTTAGTCGTTTCCTATAGTAAATCTAAGGTACCTATAGACAATCGTTTGTTGAAGAAGACGTAAAATTTAGGCGCATGTGCTGAGTTTAAATCTTTTTGACCTTAAATAGCACATATTGATTTTCTGTGATCTTTAGTTCTGACGAGTTCAAGAAGTTTATGGTGGACCCATCTTATTGTCAATGCAGTATGGCCACTCCTACTGTAGCTGGAGTAAGGCATAATTCTTTTAAGTACTGGGACCAGTGGAGAACGAATAGCCTTGGATGGCCACAGTTGAGTTGGTGGTTTCTGAAAACGTGGTTTTACACCTATACCATTTTGCTACGTGTCGATACACGTATGCAGTCTTTGTACACAAGTGTAAACAAAAACGCACTTTTGTTCGACGACTTCTTACCACGTGAAGATTTTGTTTTTATTTATTAGGCTGCAAAAAGTCCTCATCTTCCAAGTAATCGACTCTGTCCAAAAGACTGCCTTGGATCCACTATAGTCAAACAAATTTATATTTTCATTGGATGATAGTATGAAGTATTTGGATGATATTTTAAGTTTTTGCCACCATGGCCATGCACCCTATATCTGATGCAAAGTTAAAATAGAATACTGATAAAGTACAGTAGTCATGTTAAAACGATATTAAACACGATTATTTCTTTTTGTCTTACAAAATAGATATATGGATATGAAACTGGCAAAGGACCAGGTAGGTTAAGAAAACTGCCCAATGCTTAAGAAAAATCCTACTTGATATTCAAAATTGTTTTTACCAAAATTTGTGTAAGAGTAATAAGATATGACTCAATTAAAAGATAACAGTGACTAAAACACACTTGTATTTACATACAACCAGAGAAAAAAAATGCAAATTTATTTCATTGTTTACACTGTATCCTACGGTAAATGGTTTTGTTTTAATTTGATTGCTTTCTACATCATGCCCCTGTAAAGAAAGCTAGTAAGGTGTATTATCACTGTAAAGTGGGTACAAATAACTTTGAAAAGTCAGTTCATATCTGAAGATTATTTACTTAAACAATTATCCGGGAGTTCTTTGCATTATGCATCTTCTGGTGTTATTTTTATGTTCCAATTTGCAACTGCTTTGGAATGTTCGAACTCCTGCTACTAATATTAATTGGGTTTCATTGCATTGAGAGTTTTTTGGTCTGCCGCTGCTTCGCTAATGGCGGCAGACATATTAGATAGATTTAGTTTGTTATAAACGCTAGAGCCAACACCAGCAATGTTGGTACCCTTCCTCAGGGGTTCACATATATACCTCCGGAGATGAGACAAAAGCCTGTAGTTTGGGCCGAACTAAAGGCCAAAGGTTCCATTACTAGACCTGTTTTCATGCAAGAGAACATGACTAGATAAAGGTAATTGGATATGATTTACAACGTTGTCATCTCACAAATAATTGCAAATGTACACTAACGACATGTCAATGGATCTACGAGAGTCGTCTAAATAGATTTATGACAGCGCCTGTGAGCGTCATTCGTCCATGTTCACGATAGACTTCAAACACTATTTCTGGAAGTGTACTGAGGTTTCTTTCAAAGCGAAATTTAGATGCACACGCGGAACGAGTACTTGTACGTGAAACGCAAGATTCTTTTGTTCAATCGATGCATAAACAAAAGAATTCAACATCCCAAATATAAGCACATACCTAGCGCAGACAGTAGCAAAATCGGAACATTCTGAGATTTTAGCCCCAGGAAAACGATTGTAACATTTTTTATTTCACCCCTATATAAATCTTCCGACTTACTTTTACACTTTTTTTTTTTTTTTTTTTTTCTCAAAAAATGGTACAATCAAAAACGGATTTTTTTTTTCAATATTATATCTCATTTGCTTGTTTCAATCGAGAGATAACTCCAGTTTACTGCGGAACACAAAAATCGAGTTTGTGCCACTTTCTGGTTGAGTGAAAACGGCGAAAGAATTAGTTAAACATAAGTTTTTCACATTTGAACAGATATGAAATTCTGTAAAAAGGGATTAACTTCATAAAGAAACTCTAAAAGATACGAAAACAGTTACGTAATGGTGGAAGTTATGATCAGTAAGTTCTGGCTTTAAGATAAAGTGAATAACATTCGAAATACTGTTGTTTGTTAGAAGAGAACCATGAGCGTACAGCAACCTGGAGGAGAGAGTTTTTATGGTCTTGAAGTATCATGAAACGCAAACGCCTACCAACACCTTGATACTTTGCTCCCCAAATTCAATTTTTTATTGACTTATTTATTTACATTATAGTAAATGCACACAGATAGTGCAATATTTTTAAACCATTTCTTTGGTTTTGGAGTGTTTTATTTTGGCTACAATTACATTCCTTCTGGCATGATTTTAACAGATACCAATTTTGTAATAAATTAAAAGCTCCATTTCATTCACGTGCAATAAATAGATAAATATTTGTATTGTTTATTTATGAAAAGAAGATATTTATCATTGAACTGATTATGTTGACTATTAAAACTTGTGTCGATAAAACTAGACTTCCTTTGTTTACTTTAATCTGTGTTTTGTTTCTTTTGTCGAGTAGCAATCTTTTGTGAGCTTCAAGACAGCATGGCGTAACACTGCGCGAAACAACTCCTGCCCTTTCATAAAAAACAAATACCATTGGAAAGCCTGGTCTTTGTTCTTTATGCCAAGTAAGAATGACTTATTTTGAAATTTCATATTTAACCTTTTTTCTGATTGTACCACTTTTTTTGAGACAGGCTGTATATTCCTAGACTATTTTGTGAAAATTTCCCAGTATAACATATATGTCATCAAATTCGTTTCTTTTGCAAATTTTAAGGTCATCTTACATGATTATTAGATTTAAACGCGCAATCCTATTTATAAAACGCTCTTGGGAAATGATTTCGTCTAGAACTTATTCCTGGGTATCTCGGCAGATCACGCCTGTAGATCACGCCTTGCCAAGTCGAAATCTCTAAGTTCTAGTTTTCCATATTTTCCGTTTAATGAATCATGAAAGGAGATCACGTATTGGCTGTTAAATAGTTGGTTAATATGCTATAAGAGAGAAAGAATGTCATGCAATGGTAGCATGATTGTGATACTCTTCTTTTGGGTCCTTCGTGTCATTGCAAGAGTCTAAGGAAGTGACGCTATTTTCGAACAAAATTACGGACTGCTTCAATGTATTTTCCATATCCGAGAAAAAATAGGTCTATTCCTTTGGCAAAAATGTTTGACGAGAGCGTTTTTTCGCATTTTGTATTAAACTATGGACTGCACAATTACTTTTAACATGTGTGTTGCTGCACATTAAAATCATTTTATTTCGCATTCAGGCAAGGTATGCATTTTTAACTCATTCTGTGCACATTTACTTTGATGTAAATATCCATTTAGTCGCGGGAATTACCAAATTTGTGAGGGAGAATTGTATGTAAACTATATTGGAATATTGGAATTTGTACAGATTTCAAACAAAACTTACGTATGGATGAATGTAACGTATTGGTTGTTTTTAATCCGGATCTATTAGTACATTGAAAACTCAATTTTGTGGATAAATCTTTTATTAAGTTACGAACGGTTATATATTGTTTCTTGTTATCTAGGTCCACTTGGCGCAGGGGAACACAAAATACTGATCTAAAATTACAACCACAAAGATGGGTGTATCTTAGGTAATTATATAGATCTACTTTGGCCACTGAAACACCATTTTGTACAAATCTTAAATGAAAGTTACGAACAGTTGGGTTAATTCAACTTAAGTTGCGAACAGTTGGGTGATTCCATCTGAAGTTACGAACAGTTGGGTGAATCCATCTGAAGTTACGAATTGTTGGATGATATTTACTTTGTGATCTACATCTAGATACACTGTACCACGGGGTTTTTTTAATAGATCTTAACGAAAGTTACGAATGATTTGATGTATTTTTGTTTTCTAGATCCATTTGGTGCACTGGAACACAGATTTGTACAGGTCATTTGGTAGTGCAGTTAAAGAAGGCGGAGGCTTAGCAGTGCTCGGTGTTTTCGTTAAGGTATTCTTAGTTCGGTTTCTCATTTTTAAAATACTGACCACATTATATGACACTGACATCGAAGTAAGCATTGAATGAGTTTATTGTTTATTTGTGTACATTATACCAAAACAAATTTGACTTTGATAAAAATGGGAATAGTGATGATGAAAAAGTGCAACATTCGAAAAAAAATATTACAAATATTTTCCTCTTCAATCTTCACTCGAACTATTACATGAAGGACTAATTATTCCGCTAAAAATTGCCGTTTACCCCATCTCTTTGGGTCCCTAGATCCAGAAATACATTGAATTAAGTGAAAGGTGTAAATTTTAGTTGGGCCACTTTCACCTTGATAATCTTGGTAAGCAGTGAAATTGAATTGAAAAGGCATTGGATTTGGTTCATAACTTTCAAGGAAGTGTGATCAGATCAACATGTGAATGTTTTAATTTAGTTAGTAGTATTGATGGTAAAAAAGCAGCATTTTATCTCATAAAAGTTAAATCGTTTGGACGACGAGCTGTATGTAACGCTCAAATTAGAGAGAGAGAAGATAAATGGCAACAAGTACATTTAAAGAGTGATTTTTTTAGTATAAAGTTAATTTTCACCAAAATGCCACCAGTTGTGTTTTTACCTTTTGTCTAGCATTTTCCAATCCGATGTTTTTCTAGAACATGTAGAATGTGTTGATAGTTCATACTCATCAAACCCGTTGGCATATATAGTTTTCTTAGATTGTACCTTTCCTCATGGGGATGAGGAAAATAAAAACCTGGGTGGGCAATATGTTTTTTCGAAAAAGAGAAAAAAATAAGTGGATGGGCAACTGTGCATGATTTTAAAAACCCTAAACAAGTATGTAAAATATGGCTGTATATATCATACAGCACAAGAACACACGAAATATACACATGGTAAGTCCAGGTATTGAATGAAACATTGATTTAAAGCGGCACTGACACATTTTCACAAAATATGAAATTTCTTCAATTTGATCGCAAATTGGAAGAAAAGAGATATAAAAGAGGCCATTGGAAGAAAAGAGTATATTTTACATATTAAATAACATAACCAAAAATAAGGACCCTAATAAGAGGCTAAAGGCATTCAGGTGATTTGTAGGCCAACTTTCAACAAATATGTCTATTACATAAAATTTATATCATAGACTCGTATTCAATTAATATTAAAACCACAAAGGTCACAGTCCGGTCAAACAGGGGTCATGCCATGGGAATTAGGCTCCTTTGTGTTTTCTTGTGTTAAACGCCATTTCCGTCGTCTGCTGAATAAATGTCGCCGGCGACATTAATTTTAAAAATCGTTCTATTTACCCATAAGGGCGTTGATTTGGTTTTAAATATTTCAGGTGAGAGCTAATGTATATAAAAGCTTTACAACCATGCAAAAATATCAATTTTGAAAAATCGTGAGGGCGCACTATTTTTCAATGTACCCGTGTCAGCTAAACATGTTGGAAAACGTTCTTGTGGGATTAGGCAGGGAGACCGGAAGATTGAGGTTTGCATGCAGGCGAAGTAGTACCGAGGCAGGACGGTTCCTGGAGCGATTCAGGAGACATAGGCCTACTACCGAGACAGGACCGAGGTAGGATAGTTCCTGGATCGCCCAAGAGCGTTAGCACCGAGGCAGGATCGCAGAACCGAGGCAGGAGCGATCCAGGCCCGAGGCAAGATCGCTCCTGGATCGAGGTTTTCCTACACATATATCACCGTAGGATACACGCCTTACAAATGATGATCTTCCAAGTAGAGTAGCCTACTGCAAATGGTTTGTCAACCGTCCCAATAGGTTTCAAAAGATTTTGACCGTGCTCATTACCCAGATCAAACTTCCCAACACAGAGAGTGGGAGTTGCCCAACGTGAATTTGACATGCTTTCATAATTTTGCTCTAATTTACTTTTGACCACGACTTATGCTACTGGAGCAAAAGTTGTTGAGAATCGTTCCAGGGTGGCTCTATAAAGGGTTAATTGTTTTAATGTTACTAATAATTGTTTCTCTGGTTTGCACACAGCAAAAAATGCTATGGTTCTTTGATTTTTAAGAATATTCTCAGCCGATTTCCGTTAGTACGGAGAGGGGTCCATGGGACTACCACTAATTAACTCATTAACGGCTCGGCCGATTTAATTTTTTTTTGGTATAAAAAAGAAGCGCATTTTAAAAGTCAGACAATTACAAAAAATCGGCGAAAAAATCACACGCGTAAAGTGGCCACCGCGAAAACAGTTCTGGGTAACCCCAAGGTCACTTAAGTGTTAATACAGTGAAATGTGAAGGCAGATAGCAAGATGCGTTATATGTCAAAGTGTTACTGTATTGACACAAGATTTCCCAAACGTCGTTTGAGTCATAGGAATTGAATGTTTTTTGCACGTAGGCCATAAGCTATTCGGAAATAACTTTCTGTAATTGAATTCTGGGTACATGGCAAAATTGAACTTCAACTTTGCACCAACATTAAGAAACCTAAAAACAAATCAACGTATTGTTCGACACCTTTCAAGGTAGAGGCTCCGAAACTTCACGAGTAAATCGACATTAAAACGATTTTTTTGTTTGAAAACACGGGGTTTGGGTTAACCAAACAACACACTTTCAAAACACTCGATTTACATGTAGTGTACACAAGTTTATATGACTGGTTTATAGGAATTGGATTAAATTTTAGTTAACATTATGTAAAAAAAAATTAGAAGGAATCATTCTAATTCAATTGGTTTATTAGTAGAAACAAATGCTGTCATGGCCGCAACCTTTAAAACTAAAAATCACGGCGTAGCAACGTGTTCTCATTCTCAAGTTTTGTTAAGGGTTTAAGGGTTGGAAGTTCCGGTAGGACGAGATTTTATTCTCGAAAGGCGGCGATTTTTTTTTATTATTTCTAATATTAAGTATACTTTTTGAAGGTGGGTGGGAGAAGATTATTTATCAATGGGGCGAAATTTTGTTCGCATCACACTAGTGCAAGTACTAAGTAACAAAATACTAGATATATATTTTTCGGCTTGGTATAGAAATGTTTAAAGTATGTTTGAAGAAGTTTTTTCTGACCAAAATCGGAAGATCAATAAGTCACCCCACCGATCATGACTAATAGTTAACGAGGCCTCAAAGAAGTGATTTTTCAGGCATGTCAGGTGACGCGTCATAAATGTGAATCGGTTATATTGAGATAGCGCCTTTTTGCTAGAGGATACAAAGCGCTCAAAATCCGCCCCACTGCTGAATCATAGGTTAAAAAGCGATGGTCCTTTCAGGACTTAGATTGTAATACACAGCATACAATCTTGAGACAAATTGGGACACCCGTTGCTATTTTACAAAAATCAGTATTAAAGAAGTGAATTTGTTTTGAATTCATTTATTTCTAGCCTGAAGCGTAATCCTTCCCGTCTACCAAGGCAATAAGTAACATACTTGCCACAGACAACATTAGGGCCCGGGCATTAGGGAAATGTGGAAGATGTTTAAGCCAAATATCCCTACAGTTTTGCACAGACCAATTTAGAAATTAAACCGGCTATATATAACGATAAATGATATATTAGGGAGACATTTTAATAAATCATTAGGTTATAATGAGCTCTTATAGTTATTTATATTTATATAAAGAGAGAGAGACACACACACAGACAGACAGACAGACACAGAGAGACAGACAAAGAGAACATATCTCATGTATCTTATTGGCGTAAGGTGAAATTGATTGAAGGAGGCTATTTATTAAGTTTTGTAATTGTTTTTATTTCAAGGTCGGCAAAAAGAATCCTGCGTGGGATGAGTTGAAGGTACATTTTAAAGACATCAAATTCAGGGTAAGTCCCCTTTTCCACTGATCGGTAATGATTGTGATAGACTATATCACTCGGCCAATTTGTGATGTCTTGCCAAGATATCAAGAAAAAACAAACAAAAAAGGGTAGTTACGATCACAAGAAATAATCCTGCATTTCAGACTGTTTGTAAAACTGATATACAACTCTAACGCATATTACCTCATTACGTTGGTTTCATAACTTTAACAGCACTTAGTATTATTATGAAAGTGGGTGACCTAAAGGTCTGACACTTTTAACTTATTATTACAATGCGCGAGACTTTCCACGCAAAATCCACTCAAAAGTACACTACTATTTTCGTTGAAATAAATTTGTAGAAAGGAAACTTCTTGGATTTCATTAAACGGAATTTATCACATCAAAGTTTTTATGAGTATTATTTTTAATCAGCCTTTGGATGCCTGAGATGCTCGCGGTGATGTAGAATTCGGTCCGAAATCACGAGTTTCCCTTTAAATACCTATGAAATGTGTGACACTAATCTTCAAGAATTAGGGATGTTATATTTTTGTGTTCATCATATGCACACGGCATTACGATATTTTATTGGACTGGGCTGTTTGAATATTTAAAGTGAAGCTGTAAGGTTTTAGAATTACCAGAAAATGAAGTTTGACGCTAAGCGTCCTCGTAACTATTCGATTGTCTACTGCAGCCACTACAGCTGACGAGCTACGTGACCTGAATCCACTGCTATGATTTGCCCTAAGTACTAAATTTGGTACGAGAGTGCTGAGGTATACTTGTGTGACTCCATTTCTTATGTATTGTTTTATTCCGTCAGGACTTGTGTCTAATTTTACATCTTGTGTGTCTAATTTTAACAAAAGAAAAGTCACACAAGAAAAATCTAGAGGGCGCACTATTTTTCAAATGTGCCAGTGCCTCTTTAAGACTGTGTCATGCTTTACGGAATTATAAAGCGCATCAGCGTACGATGCAGTACATTGAATTTATCCAGATTTGAATATTGCATTCTTAGTCAGAAAACCAAAATAATACATTTTGACTCTCTTTGAATTGTTTCAGATTACTATAAATCTTTAGAGCAATAATATTTTGATAAACTGGGCAAACTACTGCCCACCAGATAATTATATGTATATATATTACCTCAACAATTGTTTCTCATTGCCGATTTTGGCATCGACATCATACTGATGGCTTTAATTGGGCAAATATTGTTTTTTTTTTATCTTGGCATCGACATCATATTGCTGCCCCAAATAGGTCCCATTATGGCGGCCCCTTGGCTCAAGGCCACCATTGAAGTAATCCGGGGCAAATGCACAAATAACCTTGGGCTAACGTACCGCCAATGATTAAAAAATATTGGCCCACCAAAGGACCACCATTGTAATGTTATAAGATAAGCGTTAATCTTAAATTGTCGTGTAATTGTTAGACATGTTAAGGGAACTAACCCAAAACATCGATAAAGTTAAAAACTAGTTTCGTTTCCTCCCCTCGCTTACACACCCGAAATTCAGGTCAAAATAAATTTGATGTTCTTTAGAATATGACTAACGTAATCAGAAATTCCTACTTCCCTCTGCCAGGTGAAAGTACTTATGTTTATAGGTCCTGGTTTCTCTAGTGTTAATTGATAGGAAGTATTATTCCAAATCTCATACTGTGCAAGACAAAAACATTTAAAAAAAATTTTAAAAAATAACATGAATGTCCAGACAGAAAAAAAACCTTTCTGCTCGATCAAATGTTATTTGGATGTGAAAAAATCTTTGTCCTACCTACAGTATAGATGTAGTTCTGCAGTCAAAACATACTGATTATGTGACTGATCATGCCGATTGTATATAAATCTGGTGATATAACACTTTCTCTGTTACTTTCTCTGCTTCAATTAATTTACCATGGACATGGTCACTTTAACTTTACTTATAGGGCGATTCTTGTACTCTGGAGAATGGATTCGACCCATCTGCACTACTACCAGGTAATTTTGCATTACAGTATTATAGTAGAATTTTTTTTATTCCTGTCAGTTCATTAAAAGTTTTTTGGGCGTGTCGACGATTCCATTCGTTCTGAAAGGTTGTATGCTTTAAGCAATCAGTACAATAGAAATTCGATGACACGATACCGGAATAAGTTATAAGTTTAAGGCCATAATTAAAAAATGTCCCTTTTCTCACGAAGAAAATATACAAGGCACTGAATAAATTCCAAACACCAAACTTTGATGAACAAACTCTGAAGCATTCAACATAAGAAAATGATACGAATAAGTAATTATTACTCCCCAAAGTTCTTTTACGTCACTAAGGAATATTAGAAAATGTATTCGTCTTATTTCAGAAATAATATTTGACAGCTTGTCCAATCATTTAAGTATTTTAGAGTTTTGAATAATATTTGACAGCTTGGTCCAATCATTTAAGTATTTTAGAGTTTTGATCACTCATAACAAACTACAATATTTACGTGGGCTAATCCTCCTCTTCACCCAGCCTCTATGTTCATGACACTTTATCCGTTCTTTGATTGACACCAAACAAAGGAATCGATAGCGTGTTCGATTCTACGACAATCTATTCAATTGAATCTGGTATGAAGCCTTTACATATTCGATACAAAAAAGTTCATGTAAAATGGGTTAAAGCATCTTATTCTGTTGAACAAAGTTGAGCATTTCAGCTGTTAATACGGCTTTTTAGTTTTTGATCTCAACACATCTCCTCCAAATGAGTTCGTACCATCGACAACATGCGTTTACTGACAGGAATAAAAATCAGACGATAGTTTTATAATGCTAATACCAAATTCAACTGGATATTCTGACGACTAATAAAATTTTAAATGACACATTTATATTGAGCAAGAGAAGACCAAGGATTTTTTTTGGTGAATGGTAGTTTTACGTACACGGGCACCTAATAATTTCTCAAAATTTTTTCGTGTACTGATGGTATTTACCTGTCACAGCTGTCTGGAAGTGTCTTTCATTATGACAAAATCAGAATAAAACAAAAATAGTGACAGTTTGAAAACTGATTTAGATCCGTTATTCCATTAGCTACATCATGTCAATTTTTACAACATTTAATTAAAGGCCGACTCAGAGATTTTGAAGTATATAATTTTTTGTTTAGTATTCAAAAATAGTCATTTTTTTTTTTTTTTTTTTTAGTGTATATGCAAAGCGGCACCCACAGTATGTGGAAGAAGCGGAGGCAGCCATTGCTTCTATTGTTGGTACTCTAGGTTTTCTTTGTGGTCGGCAAAACATGCGAGACGGTGAATTTCTAAAGATTGCGTAACGTTTTGCCTCTCTATCTATATAGAACCTCTTTGATTTCAGCTGTTAATACGGCTTTTTAGTTTTTGATCTCAACACATCCCCTCCAAATGAGTTCGTACCATCGACAACATGCGTTTACTGACAGGAATAAAAATCAGACGATAGTTTTATAATGCTAATACCAAATTCAACTGGATATTCTGACGACTAATAAAATTTTAAATGACACATTTATATTGAGCAAGAGAAGACCAAGGATTTTTTTTGGTGAATGGTAGTTTTACGTACACGGGCACCTAATAATTTCTCAAAATTTTTTCGTGTACTGATGGTATTTACCTGTCACAGCTGTCTGGAAGTGTCTTTCATTATGACAAAATCAGAATAAAACAAAAATAGTGACAGTTTGAAAACTGATTTAGATCCGTTATTCCATTAGCTACATCATGTCAATTTTTACAACATTTAATTAAAGGCCGACTCAGAGATTTTGAAGTATATAATTTTTTGTTTAGTATTCAAAAATAGTCATTCTAGAACAAAAGATAGTCACCTAAAATGCTTAACTCCAAAGTTACAGATGAATTGGATTCTTCGTTTTCATGCAGCAAACATGATGCACAGTATAACAGTGCCATAGGATACCGTCGGTGTATAACGAAAATTCCGGATCCGGAATTTTATGACAAAGTTGTGATTTTCTATATGAAGGACTTCGTTTTTTTTTAGCTTTGGTCAATTTCACACAGTGGATTAGTATATGGACAAGCATTATGTATATGCAAAAAGCATGATTTGTTTGAAAAATAAGTCCGCCCTCATCGGGAAATCTCTGAGTCAGCCTTTAAGAGAAAATATGATGTCTTAAAATCCTAGTTTTACACATCTCTAAATCGAATGGCCATATAGAGGGCGACACATAGACGACAACGGAATAAAGCGTGAAACTAATATTGCGCGGAAGAGTTGTACCGTTGCAGGTGGAATGCGAGTCCGGGGGACCATATCTCCTGCACATGCCACACAGGGTCCTGGTGAATATTGACGTTTGACTCTGACACTTTAATGGCAAAACCATTCACGAATTAGGAGCGCTTTAAAGCACGTTACGAACAATTATTGTGGATTCATACCAGTGGCGGACAATATTGATCCTGGATCATCTCCTCCTCCGACAACTTTTACTATACCTACAAAGTGGAGTCAATGGAATCTTCCGCAAAACGTAATGGTACCAAAACTGTTTATTCGCTCATTTTCAAAACGAGGGTGAAATGCCCAGATTTTAATAGATTTGAAGGTTTAAATGGACCCATTCCTTTCGTCATATAAAAAAAACCCGTCTTAGGTCCAAAAATACCCAACAACTTTCTTTTCATTACATATTTCGAAAGTACGTATTTTTTAAAATTAATGAAAACTACACATCTAAATTAATTGGACAGACAGTAATCTGGGTTTAACCTGAAATGGTTCTGTAAAACCTGAAAGAACCAAAAAGAGCTCTTTGAAGCTTGAATAATCTTTTAGAACCATTTTGAGGGAGCGCTCCAAACAGGGAAACGGTTCTTGGCTTAACCTTTATTTTTTCCGAATGACTTCTATTTAAAACCTACCATGTACAATAATTACATACAGCATAATAAGGAATAACAAATCCAAAGTTAACATAATTTTAAGCATCAGGAAATAAGTATGTTTTTAAGAGGTACTTGAAGTCCCTGGTGGAAGGTGCCTATCTAATGTTCACGGGAAGCTTGTTCCAGAGCCTAGGACCAATGACGTTGAATGATCCCCACTAAATCATGTAAATCGCTTTGTACGAGGCATAACAAGCCGCGTAACATCAGTAGAAGAATGTAGCCTTCGTATTGTAACATCAGAGTTGCTGTCCAACGCATTGTACATATTGAACCTATCAGTAAGGTATGACGAAGCCTGACCGTGAAGAGACTTACACATATAAAGAAGGATTTTGTATCTGATGCGTTCCTTAACAGGCAACCAGTGAAGAGTGGTCAAAAGTTGTGACGAACTGTGTTCGCGAGAGCATGCGAACACCAAAGGCGCAGCTTTATTTTGCAAGCGCTGGAGCCTTGTAAGATCTATTTCCTTGGCGCCATATAATAAAGATTCGGCATAGTCAATGCGGGACAAGACCAAAGACCGTACAGCATGGTTGCAAGCATCAAAAGTGATAAACCTACGGATACGCCATAAGTTACGAATATGGTAATTTACTCTTTTACAGATAGCATCAATCTGATTGCACATACTCATGCTGGAATCGAACATACCTCAAGGTTCCTTTCACACAGATGCAGGACAGAGGTGTCACCCATATCTAACTGTATTGAAGGCGGATTTTTCAAAACAAAGTTGCAAAGACAATAAATTCTGTCATTTCTTGATTCATCTGCAGCATATTCTTGGATATCCAGATACAGCTTGAAAGCTTTCGGTGAGCATGCTCACAATCACCTGGCTGGAAATATTTGGATTAAACTCACAGAAAAGCTAAGTATCATCAGCAAACGAGTGAAAGTTAACATGATTTCTAATGATGTCACCGACTGGATGAGTATACATTATGAGTATACCTTGCGGGCCTACAATGCAGCCCCGAGGAACAGAGTATTTGAAAATACGCTGCTTGGACATTCCATTGTTAACCATCACTCGGTTACTATGGTCAGTGAGATATGATCTAAACCATGCAAAAGCAGTGTCTGTAATACCAAAACTGGTTTCAAGCCTTTTAATCAAAATATCACGTTCAATGGCATCAAAGGCAGCACTCAGGTCAAGCAATACAAGTAAGACAGCCTTTTTAGCATCCAAGTCTTGAAGGATGTAATTTCTAACCTGGAGAAGGGCAGTCTGGAATGGTGAGCTTTGTATACAGATTGCAATGGCTCACCAAGGTCATGATCGCCAACATGCTGTATTACCTGACGTGATGCGGCCTTCAATCAATTTGGCAATTAATGTGATATTGGCAACTGGCTCGCAAGTACATCAGGATCCAAAGATATCTTCTTAAGTACAGGAATGTTTCAAAGTGTGAGGAAATATGCCTGTCACAAGAGAACTGTTTATTATCCTGGTGATGATAGGTAGTAGGCATTTCAAGTTCTGTTTAATGGGCCAGAAAGGAAGTGTGTCCATAGTGCAGGCCTTGTTGGACATTTGGCCAATAATTTCAGCAACTTCAGAGTCCTACCACCACGAAGATTAATACTAAAAATACGTGTATGTATCACTTCCAGACAACATCACTGTCTCATTTAATCTTTGTGAGGGCGTTCTAATTGGAACCCCTTTTGTACATGATACCGTCCACCTCTTGCCATATTTCATAATATCTTGTTCTATAATTTCATTTTGCGTTTTCCACATTCACAGAAACCCGTCAGCATTACTGGACATATGAGGGATCTTTGACTACGCCCCCCTGTCACGAGAGCGTACGCTTCATCATATTCCATGATCCTATAGAAATTTCAATAGAACAGGTAGGCTTTTCTGTTGTATATTTAATATGATATTAAATCGGTATTTCCAAGGCCTCTGGACTGTTCCCGGTTATCTCTTTAGAATGGGCACGAACACGCTTATTTGCGCTGATTACCAACAATACAAACGACCAAGCAGGCGGACGCTATTTTCGCACTTGCCGAGGTCAAAGTTCTATACTAAAAACAATATTACAACTGTGTACTACGACTGTGCTAAATACGTCACAATCGTCATAGCAACTACGAACATGCTATAGCCCATGCTATTTTAGAAGCCATTTTGAAAATCTGCAAAAAACTCCGTGCTCGATCTATGCGGCGATAAACATTCTGCATAAACCACATGCCTGATGATGTTCTTGGATATAAAAGGATCATTTTATATTCGAGGGGCACCTGGCGAAATCAACGAGAAAGTGCATTTTTCCGTGCCGTAAGTTTTAGTTGTATTGGGCTTGGCGGTAAACATCCAAGCGTCCACCAGTGAGCTCGCCGATTCAAGATGGATGTCCGACCTCTAGCCTTTTATTACTCCAACTCTATGGGTATTTCGTAATCCACAATCTCGTCCCCTCGACTTACCTAAAAAATGTTGAGATTTTTATATCATCTGAACCGTTAGCCTTAGTAATCCATGTGTACCTATCTTACGTGCAAATTCAGACGTATCTTTAAGAAATTCGCAATGTTGTATTTTCTGTATCTGAAAACGGACAGAAATTATAGCACAATGGCCTATGGGACCATGGTAACCGACGCATTGCTCATAACACAAAATCGCAAGATCGGAATCAACTCAAATTTTGTGAATAAGCGCTTTTTCAAAGATATCTAGTGAACAATGAATAAAACAGAAGGTGCTGGAATCACGAAATGCACCTTTACGGATTCACATGTTCAATATCGTAGTTTTGCTTCTGATGAAATAGGACCGAGCCCTCAGTCAGCGGTCATGTCCCTCCTCGAAACTACGATATACATGTACATGTATGCCTCGCTGTACATGGGATTGACGGCTTAACAGCCCATCCTAAGGACGGGATATTCTCATGGTTCGTTTGCCCAAGTCCAAGTGAACCACGGGGAGAGGGGAACTCTAGTTTTAATTAATAGTTCCCATAGAAATTAAATCTAGAATTGTTGTGCCCGATAAAATCCCTGCAAGTGTCCTGCCGTGGTTTAAACCGGGAAATTTCAGCACCAAAAGTGATATCCTTAGTTAACAGCAGGCCACGCTTTCCCATTACTCAATAAGTGAACTACGCCGACCACGCCCGTTAAACTATGCGCAAATAGATCCCAGCAACCGGTTGTTTTGAAAGAAGCGTCATGGATCTTAAATTTTATGCGTAATTGTTTGTCTCATCTTATATTTTCAGGGTTTAATACACAAAATCCGCGCTTGCAAAACTCAGAATGAAATATGAGCATTTTCTAATTCTTCTTTTACCTCTTCTTAATCCCCTTTACAGTTGCAAGAGTTTCGCACCCTGTGTTATCTACCGAGAAAGGCAAAGCAAGATGTATCTACGTGCAGGCTAGTGGACAACTTTAGACCGTGTATGCCAGTCAATGACCGTGTCGTCACAAGTACATATTTGGACCATTTTTCGCCTCGTATTCACTAAAATCGAGGTCTATAATACCTTGGAGAATACAAGACTAATGGATGGATACTCGCCTTCATCGTAGTTTTTCTAATTTTACTCAGATGTATTCAAATTCCATGTGGTTGTGTGTGTGTTCGTGAGTGTGTGTGTGTGTGTGTGGGGGGGGGTGTGTGTGCAGGGGATAGGCTTGTAGCACCAATATAAAAACACGTTCTCACATGAGCTATATCAGGACTTCAGCATTGTTCGGTGCGCCTAATAACGTAGTTTTTTCTCTGTGTGTGTGGACCTTCTTTCGAATACTTTTTAATGCGTATTTTATTTTTAGGAATCAGAACAGCGAAAATGTCATTTTTTATGCAGGAGGCAAACACACAGTGCTATGCTTTACATCCGACAGATAGTTGCCCTTAAACACACTATCATGATCCAACTGTCAGAGTCAAACTATTTGAAATTTGCAAGAAAAGCTTAAAAGTGAAGGGAAAGTATGTAAAATTCTCATAAGTTATTTTTCCAAATGAAATATTGACCAAAAAAAGGGAGAACACAGCAGTGTTCAAAGATATGAACTTTCTCCTTCTCATTCTTAAACATATTTAGACACTATATTTATAATATTCGGCAATATTTAGCCCAGTTACCATCATTTAGGGTCTAAAAATCGCCAAAAGAGATTGCCAATACCCACCAAAAGAATCGAAGAATCCGTGAACGCCGACACACATACGCAGCGTAACTCTCGCGTATAAAGAAACGCAGTAACACACGCGCCAAATAAACGTAATATAACTCTAAGCCGTGTATCTATTGTCTCATACGAGCAATAACCAATGACATTTCAAGAAGCTTAAGTGTTTACACGAACCATCAAAGATGAAGACATTTATAATCATGAAATGCCCTTTAAGTTTAATTCGTTGAACTCAATAAAACTAGAATTTCGAAGTTCTCAGCTTTCCCCCTTCGCGCTCATGTATATTCAAGATATAGTTTGTTTGGCCGCTGCATATAAAAAAAGACATTTTTTTGGTGACGCACACTTAACCTTTGTGACACCCATACATCACACACACATACACACGCACAACGGAATGCAAAGTGTTCATCTCAGCAATGCTGGCGGCCCACAAAAGCGTTAAAAACGGCTAATTGGGTGGCTTAGTACTAAAACCGCTCTATTATTAATTTCAAAATTAATGCCTTCATAAAGGGGGGGAATGCAACCCAACACACAGAACATGTGATTTGGAGTCACTGACTGCCGTTTCATCGTTTTCATGCATGTAAAGTGTTTTTATATCAGTGCTACTTTTAGTTTTTCTTCAATGGGCCGATCCGTAAGGTGCATGTTGTACTGCAAAACCGCCCTAGTAGGTCCGGTGCTCGACCCATATTACTTTGCGCAAGCCGTCCCACACAAATTGTTTTGATTGTTTCTTTCTAGGCAACATTGAACCCTGCGGATTCCAAATCCTGGATGATGGCCGACTTTGGCATCATTGGAGCATTGTGAGATAGTGAAGGGGGTAAATTTAAAACAGGGGTATAAAATTTGTACAAATGTTTCATGTGGATTTGAAATATGTATAGAAGTGTTTAATCTTGTCCTAAGGTTTAAAATAAGGTATAGTTGTTTGCTATACCTGCAACCTTTGTGTTTACACTACAGACCAAAATTTTGGTCAAGGTCATCATGGGATTAAAATTGACAACGATCCGATTTGTTTCAAATTGTTTTCAAGAATTGTTCGTATGGAATGTTAAAACAGAAAATAAACATTTTTACCTCATGTAAATCATTGCTAAGGTATCTAACAGATACTAAAATGATTACCCCCATAGACCCTGTGGACCTGCCCATTATTTCCCCCTTATTTTATCCCACAAATGTTCCAACTAAGTGTGTAACCTATATTTGGGGGGGGGGGGGGGGGGGGGGGAAAACATTATATCAAACAAATGAAGAATTTGAGTCCCATTTTGAAAAGAATCTTGCATTTCTAATTGCTTTACCCTAAAAAAAGGATGACCTTGAACCATTTTAGACTTTGATTTTTGTGTTAAAAGTCATTTCCTAGCACATAGCAAACTATACCTTTTTTAATCCATATGACGCAGAATGAACATGACTATACACCTTTTAACCCTTATGAAGCATTTCAAATTTTACCCCTGTTAATTTACCCCCTACCCTATCTCAAATGCTCAGGATTCCAAAGTGGCATCATCCAGATTTAGATTCCGTAGGTCAATCTTGCCTAGAAACCATCAAAATATTTTGTGTGGACTCTTGCGCAAGGTCACATGCAAGGTTCTTTGGGCCGAGCACCAGACTATAGTGTGGCCCCATAAGTACTCGTTGACCCGAGTAGTTAACAATATCCAGAGTTTCAAATATTGTAATAGTCGGGGACAGAATCAGGCAACCAATTCCGACCGACCGTAATTTGACGTGACAGATAGGTGAGATTTATGCTGCAAGTGGTTTTGCGTAGGTAAGCTGTATTTATATTAAATTTAGGCCTATTTACTATGGACTAGTAACGCTTTATTGGCGCAGGAAATGTAATTATAATGCCCATATTGGTCGGAAATCCGAAATAATTGGGAGTATTTTATCATTTTAAATCATTAATTCATTCAACAAGTCCGCAAAAACTCTCAACTCAAATCAATCACATTCAACTTCCCCACCATCCACAGAGCTCATTTATTTCTTATGGTTTCAGGCAGAGCTGCTGAGAGTTGATCCGGGCCCGGGGTGCATATGAACATTCAGGGCCGTGTTTATAGAAAATATGCTCGAAGCACATTCAGGGCAGTGTTTTTAGAAAAAATGTGCGAAGCACGAGACTAAAATGACATGTTACCCCAATACTGGCTCTTTAAAATCCAACTTGAATGAAATATAGTACATATCCCAAAATATAACTTGAATCGGACTTGAATCCGGGTACTTTTGCCAGAACTGCGCAGGACGTAGGTCTGCGAAAGTACCCGTATTTTGGCCCAGTTCAAACTGTATTTTGTGACGTGCAAATCATCTATTGTATGCACTGCCAGTAATCTTATGAATGACTAGTATTTATATCAAGGAAAATCATTAGACTGCACTGATTCAGCATGTTTGCTTATTACCATTGTTGGAGCGGTTAAGTGCACTTAAACATTTATGATATTCATTATTTTTAGAATTATTTATGTACTGTTTTGTTAACAATCTCATTATGAACTTCTTTGATCAAACAGATATTTTTCATAGATGTGAAACTAAATCTTCCTACTTTTTGCGTCCTTTTAAGACTGAATTACCTCGACAGATTGGAGAGCAAGGTCCCTAGCTAGAAAAAGCTACACCCGAAGATATAAGAACTTTTAAAAGTCTATTATTAAGAAAACTCGTTGTATATTTTATCCTCTTATTGACGATTTTTGCAGTTCTTATGTTTGCTTTCTATGAACATTTGATCACTTGCCAACATACGTCTGTCCGCGCATTTTTTTGTCTCGCTCGCACTAATTATGCCTTGATAGTTTGTAATTGTTTGTGTTCGTTCTTTCTTGTACTTTAGAAAGTACAACCTACCATTTTTTATTTTTTGTAATTTCTTTTATATGGTGAATAAATGAAAATTTATACTTGATAATGGACAGTCCGTGTCAATCATAGGGTTTTTGATTAGTATTTTTTGTTTGTCTGTTTTGTCTTTAATTTCTAGCACTATATTAAGAGTTACTACAAAAGTTAAATACCTCGAGACAATTGAGTTATCAATATTCTTTAGAGCGATAACAATTAAATCCTGCAGCTTATGAATACAGGAAAGTGTGGGACCAGTATGTCAGTATGAGACTGAATCAGATGCACTCTTCATATATCAATATTTATTTTGTTCATCACAAAATACAGCAAAATACAGTACGATGATGAATAATGAGTGATATATATAGTACAATGAGAACGCAAGTGAACCTTTAAATAAATAAATCATTTAAACAATAACTGAAGGGAATTTATCACCGACCTGCTAACATTACAGGATTTTACTGGCAAATAATTTAAGATTTAACTGTCAGTAATTACCTATACATGAAAATAAAAAAAAATCAGAATTATGATTTATTTGGATCATAGTACAAAAAGAGATAATGCCTATTAAAAAGGTATGGTATCTTAAGTAACATACTATTATTTTATGAGATGACCATTGCTGTACCAGTGGTGAAACGAGGTCACTGCTAAACGCAGGGCGTGGGGGTGCAGCGCAGTTGCCTCTTTAAGATTACATACAAAAACTATGTAACAATGAAATTCAAGAACAGGGCACAAGTACATTTCATCGACGGGATGGTGGTGGTGGTGGTGTTGGTTGTAGGTGTGGTGGTGGTTGTGGGTGTGGTAGTGGAGATGGTGATGATGATTGATGACAATGTCAAATCTTTATGTTCATACAAAATATATACGGAATAATAGGTGGGTGTCCTGATCATGGTCCGATTTTCCATATGTTTTCTCCCTTACATGGAAGCATATCACCAAATACATCCGAGTCACAAATTTTTAGTTAAATAGGCCCAGCCGTTTGATAGTAGAAGCAAACATCTGTCCTAAATTGGCCCATAGGACAGTGTTAATAAATGTGGTATACCACATTTGGTCACGTTTTTGTTCATAAAGTCATAAGTAAAAACTTCCTGGGCCTATAATTTCACTGGGGTAATGAGAAAAATGTGATCTTTCTTCTAATACCAAAATCTCCATAATTATTGATGGAACTAAATGGGGAACGAGGTTGCCGTTCACCCACCTTTAACATGAACACGCACAAGAAAATGTTATGGTGGAGGTGAACAAAAGGCCAATAAACAGACACTGACACGTCCTAAATTGGGAAATACATTATATACGCACACAAAGGTGATGAATTCTATAGGATGTTGTATTATCAATGATTCAATATCTCTGACGTTTGGATTGTAAGGTTTTGCTATTGTGTCTTTTTTTTTTTTTTTTTTTTACAGGAAAGTGTGGGACCAGTATGTCAGTATGAGACTGAATCAGATGCACTCTTCATATATCAATATTTATTTTGTTCATCACAAAATACAGCAAAATACAGTACGATGATGAATAATGAGTGATATATATAGTACAATGAGAACGCAAGTGAACCTTTAAATAAATAAATCATTTAAACAATAACTGAAGGGAATTTATCACCGACCTGCTAACATTACAGGATTTTACTGGCAAATAATTTAAGATTTAACTGTCAGTAATTACCTATACATGAAAATAATAAAAAATCAGAATTATGATTTATTTGGATCATAGTACAAAAAGAGATAATGCCTATTAAAAAGGGAGGTTGGCAGGTATGGTATCTTAAGTAACATACTATTATTTTATGAGATGACCATTGATGTTAAATCGGCCCAGCCGTTTGATAGTAGAAGCAAACATCTGTCCTAAATTGGCCCATAGGACAGTGTTAATAAATGTGGTATACCACATTTGGTCACGTTTTTGTTCATAAAGTCATAAGTAAAAACTTCCTGGGCCTATGATTTCACTGGGGTAATGAGAAAAATGTGATCTTTCTTCTAATATCAAAATCTCCATATTGATGGAACTAAATGGGGAACGAGGTTGCAGTTCACCCACCTTTAACATGAACACGCACAAGACAATGTTATGGTGAAGGTGAACAAAAAGGCCACAAACCAGACACTGACACCTCCTAAAATTGGGAAATACATTATATACGCACACAAAGGTGATGAATTCTATAGGATGTTGTATTATCAATGATTCAATATCTCTGACGTTTGGATTGTAAGGTTTTGCTATTGTGTCAATTTATCACAACTTACCTATCCATGGTACATTTTTAATGGTAGGGCCTATATTCACTACGAAACTAACACTGAAAATATCTTGATGAATCTCTTAGAGTCCTCATTTATGTTCATATTAGGAGCCAAAAAGATTTGTCTCAGGAGAGCACGCATAGCTTTTAAAATTCGCATTTTAGCACATTTTAAAAAAAATGTTTTAATCGTCGAAAAGGAAGAAATTCGGCGGATAAAGTGGCCCATGAATGCAACAACAAAATACAAAATGGCGCGTACCACTTAGGTTTTCCATTTTCTTCTGAGAATAATTTTTTCTCCTTCTTTAGCATTATCTAAAGTCTCAGACTGTTTTATTCGAGATGGTCGTTGCCTTAGTCGGATAACACTTAAGTGTATGGGGTCCACGTGGACCCAAAATTGTTTTTCGAGTGCCATGTTTTAACGCCGAATTATTTTTGCCCAAAATTGTATAAAATTGCCTAAATATCAGTTGCACATATTTTGGTGAAAAAAAAATAAATAAAATCTATCATGGCGTTGTTATGCTCATTAGCATAAGCATTTTGGTGGCGCTATTCAAAACATGTTTTGCCCCTGGAGTATTTTTAATTGTTATTTCAGCAATGTAAATGTATTTATGTTATCCTATTATGAGCCACATTTATGGAAAAATCCTTGGCAAAAGTACTTTTTCATTTTTCGACTGGATAACTTTGTGCGCGAAATAAAAGTCGTTTTTTTAGACTGCCATTTTGAATCGGTACAACCGATTTTATTTTTTTTCCTTGTATGTGGCCGTGTTGATATATACCCCATCAATGACCACAGTTTTGGTAAAGTATTCCAATGGCAAAGTGGTTTTCAGAGAAGGTCCACATGAGCCCCTAAACACCAACAAGAGTGCACAAAACCTTATACACTTAAGCATAAAGGTAGAAGTGCTGCTTTTTTAAATGGGAAAAATTGTTTTTAATTTGATTTAACTATTTAAGTGGTGCTTAATCAAATCTAAACCATCCATTTCACAACCTGGCCTCAGTGAAGTTAATTTAAATTAATAAATTATCACTATTAGGTCATTTTCGAGCCAAACATTGCTATTTTGCACACTTATTGCCTATACCAGTTTGTATGTGCCGACATTCTCAAATCTTTGATGTCTATTTTATGCATATTATTAAGCCCCTTGAATAGTCAAATTTGCATAAATTGACTAATTATTCAAAAAAATCAGCCTCTTAAATAGTCAAATTAGCATAAATTTGATAAATATTCAAAAAATCCAATTTTTTTAGAGAGTGCATCAAAGGGAATCATAATAGCTACCACTGACAGCCAATTAGCTACGTAATCGGTATAATTTACCAAAAAGAGTCACATTAACCATGATCTATCATACTATTTGTCTGAAGCCAACAATTACACCAAACATAAAAATAAAGAAAAAAAGTTCACTTTCAGTACTTCTACCTTTGCATGTTGGTCGCGGAGTTAATTTTTTATAAGTTATAATACATACAAAATTAACACATAATTCAGTGGCATTTGAGATGGCTTTCCAAATATTTGCAAGTCATTTGGGAAGCCTTTTAAAACAACAGAGACTAGGCTTGTTTGGACTCATTTAAATGCATTTAAACGCTGATTTATGCCCAATGAAAATTATTTGTTAAAGTTTATTTGAAGAAAAAACAAAAATTGAAAAATACTTCCTGCCGCATGCAAAGAGATAATAATACTACTGATTTAGTAGGATAGCTATTTGTTGAATGTTATCAATAATAGTTGCACTATGATCTGTTATTCTGGTTGCATTGAAGATACATGGAGAATAAATTAGAATAAACAAGATCTACAAAATTGTGTTGGAGTCTGAGTGCATTCTTCAATAAATTATAAAATCACCCTCTATATATTTTTATATCCCTTCTCCGTTCGCTCGCAAATTAAAAAAGCCCAACATGTACAAACCGAAAAAAAACCTATCGTGACATTGACATCCAAATGATGAACGAAATCGCCAAAGTTAAAAGATCAAGCCAGTCAAAGCGACCTCACACTTTCTGGGGAGAGTTTAAAAACAAGAAGCCGAGGAAGCATAAGTTGAAAAAAGAAAAACTTTGATGTGCAAAACAACCAAAGATGTCACCCTATTAGGAGGCAAGATCAGACCAGGCAACACTGGGAATCAAAAAACAAAGGGAACCATCGCAACGCGAAGAATCCAAAAAGCAACCAAGGTTCCAAAACTGAATATTAATCACATGCAGATGCAGTCAGTGCTACACTAAACTCTGTGCCGACTTCTACTTTCAACTCGTAAAATGATGTATCTGAATAATCTTGGAATGAGGGTAGGGGTAGGGGTCGTCTTTTTTCTTTCCGAGTCACACAGTGGTAGATAGGTGAAAATTTCATTATTCACCAAAAAAGGTTTCATAGTCAAAGCGTTTTAGTGCTATAATAATATGGGTGTGAGTCAGGTAAAATTGAGAAAAAATAGTTTACACACACCTAATATTAAATATTTTCATACTTTTCCACTTATGACGTCACTGGAAATGTTGGAACCTATTTAGATACCAATGGAAAGAGGAAACTCTAAGCTATCCTGTGGTACAAATTTGTATGAAGCGATGTCCGTAGCAAAATCAAAGGATATGGCAACCTCACCCCTTCGGAGTTTGTTACAAAAATGGCTCAGGTAGACGAGGTTAAACAATGCTCTTATACGCCTATCACATCCTCAGTGAAAGTGGCATTGTTAAAGCATGTAGACTCAAAAGAAAAGACCTCTTATTCCCGAAAACAAATCTGAAAATATCAAAGCATCTTAAACAGTTAAACCTTCGTTCACTCACACAACCCAAATACAGATATATGCGCAATGTCGTTACGGTCCACCCATTTGCTAAAAAAGAGTGACAAAATGTTTCGTGTTTTAATAAATGACACAAAAGTGATCGTGATCGGACGCCACGCTAAACTAAAAGATTACGGAACCAGAGCTGCATTTCAAATGTAGAGGCTGGTACAAGTCAAATGTGCAAAGACAAACCTGTAAAAACATCAAAAAATGTTATAATTTACATTAAAAGTCGAATGTCATTTCAGATATAAAAATGTAATAATTGTAGGAATAATATGGTTTATGGTCATACATGCAACGTCGAAGGAACATTATATAGGACCGTGAGATCACTTAACGCACGTAAATCAGATTCTACACAACAATAGAGATCCTATCAAACACCAAATTAGATGAAGTCAACATCATCGCCAATGTAGCTAGAATAGTACGTATGTGTGAACAATTTTACAAATTTCAGCAGAACTGACAAATTAAAGCCGCCATTGTTATAAGAGCCGCTAAATTGACAGATATTCCACCAAAACAAAAATGTGTTTTATATAAAACAGTTGTTTTAATTAACTTTATCTTTTAAGACTTCTAGCCAATTAACGAAGACGGGCATGGCTTGTAATGCACACACCTCGTATTAATTAACGCAAAATTCGCAAACAAACCACACCCATTCGCACGATGCGCATATTATTTTGTAATTATTTGCCTCTTAAAGCAATAAATAAACGCAAGTAATTTTCTGGTTATATCTACCTTTGGCTCGACGGAGTTCTTAGCAAAAGCAGCTAAACAAAAGGTAAAACAACATATTTTGACATAAATCTTCACGTTCCAAGCATACTCCGTTCCAATATGAGCTTTGACATGTTTCGGAAATTTCATTCACGGAAGTTAGGATTTTAGGAAAAAAATGGTGGTACTTTGCCAGTAATTTCGTAAAGAAAATGAAATGAAAATTCAACTTTTTTACTCTCCCGTGCGCTTAATACATTTCGGCCACCACGTCACGTAAGGGTCTGTGGTGGCGCAAGTCGATTAGTTTTCCTCGAAAAAAAGGGGATCTACGCGAGAGGTTGTGGGTTCGAGTCCCTCCCATAAACGTTCTTTTGCGATTAATAATGCTATGTTCGCGCTGTCTAAAAATTTCTCTCACGCTTGTATGTACATATTCATAACACCTTAAATTCACAGAAGTTACTGGCACTCAAATTTCTCTCATTTGTGTGTGTGTACATACATATATAAAAAATATAAAATTGATGATAATAATGAGTAATTTCCAACAAAGTAATACATATCTTCATTCACACTAAGTTTCGCCTTCGAGATCTTTATAGGGTTTGAACCGTTGGTCTAGTTTGTGTGCTCATGAGATAAGTGTTCTATCTTCCGTACCACATGCCACTCTTAACTGTAAACTCGTGTTTTCGACGCATTACTTTGCTTCTGTTCTCGTTCATTACGCTCCCTGGATTACTCAGAAGTTAGTTATAGTAATGTTCAAATAAGCGAGAACCTCATTAAAGTTTTAGGTCTGTCCATTCACCGTGAACGCGTGAGAGGTAAGAGAATTATTTTAATAGCCACAGATAAAAAAAGTTTGTGGTACTCTTACATGTGAGTAAGGTACCAGTAAATAAGTTAACCTAAAATACGTGTTTCACATCTCAGATACTGGATGTTTCATATGAAAGTTCATGAGAAAACTAATTATTTCTTATTAAACGTTTATTTGAAAATTACTAATTTGGAACTAACTTACTTACCTTCGACACTGTAAAATATCTTCCAGATTAGCACCACATAGGAAATAATATGCATTCTTATATCAATGCCCCATAACACAACTAGTTTTGGGTATTTGCCATCAAAATGGGCCAATTTTTATAAGGTAAAGCGCATTGATATCCCGGTCAACCATAAGCATAAGTCATTCCACCATTGTAGAAACTGAATGCATCAGTTTCCAGTAAGATCCGATTCTGTACATTAACTTTTGTACGCATGGACACAATATTTTTGTAAAGTCAAAAAGCCTAGTCCTCTTCTCTGCATGGACTGGGATTGAACCCCATATCAATATCAACCTCGTGGAAATATGCAAGAATCTCATCTTTATTTGAAAGTCCCTATAGACAATTTAACATCACAGACATGCACAAATAAGAAGCAAGAAATTGAGGCGGTAGAGTTCGTGAAATCCTCCAACATCTCCTACTGTCCCTTAATTTTTCAGGTCCGACAAGCATTTTTCAATATTTTTAGGCATAGGAACCTTTTTCTACGATATCAAAACTTACCTCAATTGCTTGAACTTTGTGACTCGTTGTGGCATATTTGTTAGAACATTGTTAGAATGGCAAAACCCAAAGAACGCAAGCCATGTAAGAATCGGGTGTGTCGAAAGCCTGCCGTGACAGCAAAGTAAATCACACAACAATGTCTCTATCTGTATTCATCGTTCCGCTCCTCGGTTCGTGTTAAAATATTTCGTGACCTAGAGCATACAACCTAATCTTGGTAAAACTTTTAATATCTGCTATGTAAAATAAACTCCATAATAATTAATAAACATTGGGTTACCTAAATTACACCAATAAGTAGATATTGTTTACCGTAAATTAGTAAACTTTACCTGAATTAAGTACTACTTTACATAAATATTATGGAGTTCTACAAGGAGAGTAAAAAAAACAAAACTTGACCCTGATTGTTTCCGCCATTTTTGACTTTTTAAGTAACATATATGTAACTATGGGGCATCACCGAAAAGCTTATTTCATCAGCTTTAATTTGCTGGTCTGATCATTCACATCGGTTAGGTATAGGCCGAGCTAAGTCGATTTTGCGCTCTGTCCATGGATTCACAAGGAAAATGAACGACGTCTGGCAAAGCAAATTCAGTGATACTGATAAAAATCGGCTATTACTCAAAATCCAGTCCACAATTTACCATCGATGTCCTCTTAAGGTTTCTACGTCCTCATCACTTACAAAAATCATTTGAAAAACAAATTGAACTTGATTTTCCGTCTGAGAGTTGAAAATGAATTATACCATATGAATGAACAGACATCGGTGACAACCTTTAGAGGTTTAAAGTAATGTCAATATTTGTAGACCAAAATGGCCACATCTTGAAAAAAGTGTTTCAAAACTGCTTTTACACGCTTTAAGAATATACCACTTTATTTGACATTTTGGGTGGTCATTTGCGTATTTGAGCCGCCGTGGCATTCAATGGGGAGTCCGTGATGAGGAAAGGCTGACTACTCTACTTGATTCAAAAGACTGTAGCATGGCTTACAATTAATCGATTGGAATTATACTTTGCAGCAAACTAAGATAATGATAAAGGCTTTCCGATGTTAGAATATTTATTTTGAAATTAAATGGCGGATACCACGCCGGGTCAAGATTGTTTTGACTCACCCTGTATGTTTACATAGTTTGTGTATTTTTTTCTCTCTGTATAAGGTGAAGAGCGATATAAAACCATTATTCCAATATTTCCACGGAAAAATGTCTAAAATCAACAGGTGCTCCATCTATTTAACGAAATGGTGCCCCCATCAATAAAGATTGGAGCTACGCCATTATATTTCCGAGTCAATGTATGTTTAATTGAGCGATTGAGTTTTACGCTATTTTGCTCTCTAAATTATGCCAATGAATAGACCATTCTTATGAATTCTTCGATAAAAATTCACACAGCTGCACAAACGTTATGATTTTGCTTTAGAAAATAAACAAAATTAATGTTAATCCTTTCTGGTAAGGTTGTCATACAAAAATTATCAGTTACGCATCTAAAAGTTGTGACCTGTGACCCTAATCTTTCTCATTTTATACACCCATCCGGGCACTGATCTCTATAGCACTGGATTGGCTACACAACATTAATTTATATTATTAGTCTGATTTTTTTATTCCTGTCAGTAACGCATATTGTCGATGGTAAGGGAATTCATTTGGATAGGATGTGGTTGAGATAAAATAAAAAAGCTGTAAATGCTACCTATGTTCCAGTCGATTGATTCTGTTACCCATTTTTACATGAACCCTTGTGATCAAATTGTAGGGCCTTCATACCACAATCAATTTTAATAGAATTGTCGTACATTGAGACGCTATCGATCCCTTTGTTTGGAGTCATCAAAGAACGGATCGTGTCATGAATATCTAGGCCGGGGTGAAACCGCCTTAATTTGATGAGATGAGGCCATGTACTATTTAGTTTCGTTTATGAGAGCCAAAACTCTTGGTCCGTATCACAAAAGAGTTTAGACAGGTCTAAAGTTAGACCTGGTCTAAGTGTAATTTTTGTCCCACCAGAAAAGACATTTTCCTTACACAAAAGTGAGTTTTTTTGTATTTATTTTGAATGGCATTTAATCTTTCAAAATGCTAGTTACGGTTAACGAAGAACTTGTGAAATAACCTCCAATTTAAGACAAACTAATTTTGACTTAGACCAGGTCTAACAGGTCTAACTTGAAACCTGGTCTAACGTTTTTTGGATACGGACCCTTAGGAAGAGAAGTATTGACCAAGATGTCATGCATTATTTCTAGAAGAAGGCGAATAATGTAAACGTATAAGATTTTATAATGTTCCTAAGTGACGTAAAAGAACTTTGGCGGGTAATAAATTATCTATCATGTTCTTTTTTTACGTTGAAGGCTTCGAGGTTGTTAAAGTTTGGTGTTTAGAATTTATTCAGTCTTTGCATTGCATTGTGTTAGTGAGAAAAGGGACATTTTTTAATATGGCAATTAGATGGTTTGGTATCTTCCACATCGAATTTCTATTGTATTGGATGGGGTGAAGTAGCAACCTCGAACGAATGGAATCGTGAAACGCCCCAAAAACTTGTAATGAACTGACAGGAATAAAAAATACTAATATAGATGAATGGAGCAACGGCGGACATTTGGTCTACCGAACACAATTAGCATTCCAGAGACACCTGTTTAACAGAAGTTGTATCCAGGGTGCACGTTTTAGAGAAATGCCATCCCATACGCGAAAAATACAATGAGCTCAATGAAGTGGCGTGATTCTATAGTCTGTTATGTCGCTTATCCACATTTCAATGGGAACAAATGTTGTATAAATGACCGGCTCTTAGGGCTCTTAACCACCTGCTTTTTTTTGATGACCAATATGGCCATCATTGGCTCAAGTACAAAGCCCAGGTTCCAATCCATTGTATAGAGATGCAGTGATACACACACCGTACCATCATGTGTAAGGGGGTTGTCACTCTCATTCAATTCTACTTAATCCAAACGAGGTTGCTTGTGTAAAGAGTATTCTGCTGTGTCAATGGTGTTTTCACGATGGGCTACAAAGGTAAAAGTAAAACAGGGGAACAAATACATTTGAATCCGACTATTAAGTAGTAATTTTCTTGCTCACAATTTATCTCATGTTTGGCGAACAATTATGACAAAATAAATTCACAATGTTGCAGGCTAAGCAACAGCCCGTAATATACAAAATTACATGGTTAGAGGGACAATAGGGGACAGATATAACGCACAAATATTTCTATCATTTGATTGGTGAATATACATCGTGTATACTAGTGTATTCAGATGAATAATTTGAACAAAAAAAGTCAATTCACAAAACTTTTCTGTGACCTACAGTTGTTTTACTTACGATGTCTAGAAACTTGCTAGCTGACCAGGCACGATTAAGGGTCATTTCTTAATTTTTGATAATTTTTGCAATTATAAAATTATTTTTTTCTTACAAATAGTGTTATTGGTAATGCGAGAACTTTAATGCCAATTGTAGAATTGGCAATGGCATGTAAAAGTGTGGCCGTTACCAAATGGAACGGCAATTTACATTCCATTTTTAGCCTCAAACGACTAAAAATGGCTACAATCAGGTTAAATTTGGTTGACATTTAATGCCGAATTTTATGATTCTTCAAATACACTTAAAATAGAGTGCTCTTGTAAACCAATAAATATGCAGTGATTGAGTATAATAACAATGTTTACATAGAAGAATTTGATCAAAATGGAGGAGAATGATATGGTTGGGTCACAAATTGTAAAGCACTCAAATTTCCAATTTAATGCTGGTCTGATGTTCAAGGGGTCATAGGCTAAAATCTTAGGCCCAGATGTACTTTGTCAATGTTAACATTCATCGAAATACATTGAGTAATATAATGACATTTTTTTTAAATTCATGCCAAAAAAAAATTCTCGTAAAAATGGTCAAAATCAGGCAAGATCAATTTTTTACATAGTAACAAATGGGGGTTGGGCTGGAATTGGGGTGTGGGTAACTATGGATAAGGGTGGGGGTGTGGGTTTTAGGCTTAACCGGGCCTACAAATTATATGAAATTAGGCTAATTTAGTTGCGTTGAAAGGGTATTTCTAAACTTGTTATTGACAGGACACCTTAAAGTGACAGGAGATTTTTTAGGATACGAATTTCTCTCAAATTTCACTAGATCGGTTGTAGACCACCTACCAAGAACATTTCGAAGGGTTCTTGAGACAAACAGGTGCAAAAGAAACCGCAAACCTTGTTTTGAACTTGCCTGCTATCGTAATCGTTCCCCATAGAAAAAAACCATGCTTTGACTTTCTGTCGTGCACGACAGACACTACTAAATCATCTTATTACAAAAGACGGCGTATTTGGCATATTCACTTCAGGTTGTGATCTAATAAATGAGTAAGCATTCCCAATAATATTAAAAAAACCGGGGTTCGAGAAAAATTGGGGGCGCTTCTTCCTGGAATTCTCCTCGTGTCTCTTTAACACATATAAAACACAGATAGTAACTCCGTAAATAAGCACAATATTAAAATAATACGAGATAGTACGGTACATCTGCTAACCTCAATGTTAAATATCACGAACAGATGATCACGAAAATCGTCTATTGGTATATGTAGGATCTTGAAGAGGTCATCCTTGCTGACCAGTCCGAACACTTCACCTGCAGCTGACTGAAGGGAGAAGACCATGTCGATGATTGATCTGTTGGCTCGAAACCCGCACTGCATGATGATATTAGCATTTTGCAGTTGTCTTGCTATGTGCTTTGTCATAACATCTTTTACCGCTTTTGCGTTTGATGGCGAAGGCTCAAGAAAATTGAGGAATTTGGAGTTGACAAACATACTTTTTCCAATGACCTAAAATCCTACAAATTTTAAAAAAAAAAAAAAATTTTATTATTTACAAAAAAGCTATGAGGCGTGGGGGGGGGGGAGTTTCCCCCTCTGGCTCGAAAAGAGGGACGATATGGACCAAAATATGCATTTTCGTCCCTCTTTTTCGGGGTATTTCGACCAATTTCAGCCTGAGTTTGGGCAAAATAAAGTAAATTCGGCGATTTTCGCGCGCTACGTGCAAATCACCGGGACGACTTACAAATTTTGGCCCCTCTGGTGGGACGACTTGGAAATTGTTCTCCCTCGGTACGCCACTGGCCACGCGCAAATCTTTAAAATTCCCCTGGCACTTCTTTTAGGGTTTTAAGGACATTCGCCCTCCTCAAAAGCGTCTCAAGAATAAAGCACCACTAAAATTCCACATTCCGCAAAGCCTTTTGACATTAAAAACGCGTAATGTACCTATTACAACTTCTCCTTTAATGTATCTTGATTGAAAGCAATAATAAAAACAACTCTCCATTTTATTTATTCTCAAGAAGTCGAATATGAATTCTGTTTGGCGTGCAAATCAAAGATAATAAATCGCATATCTTTCATAAAAACAAGCGCAAGTAACATTTGATTTCCATTTTTAAATGTTATTTAAGGTTGAACAATAATCTACAATAAAAACAACGTGATTATCTTCACATTTCTTCAACGTTCCACAGTGTTTTGCATTTTTTACTTAGGCAAACCTTGTTTCTCTTCTTTCTTCTCCTTGTTGCAAACCAATTTGAGTTCTTGGCCTCAGTCGGATAATGTATTATAAGTACGGCAGCTTATCCATTTAATGCTATCAATAATAGTTGTTCCACGATCTTTTATTCTGATACAGGACAATGCGAGAACACGAATAAACAAGATCTACCAAATTGTGATTTGGCTTTTGAGTGTTTCTTTAATAATCTATATCAACCCCCGCATTCGCATATACTATTTCATTTCCACTTGTTCTTTCCTGAGTAATTATATTATTATGTGCTCTTTATAAACAATATAGGCAGCTAGCTACCGAATGCAAAAACCCAGAGGCATGTATTCCAAGAAGGTATATAACAATTGTTAAGTTAGACATTCGTTTATCTCTGATGTAGTGAGGTAGATAGGATATATTTTCACCTACGGTAACGTGATACAAATATTTGCTCATAACATCAAAACGCACAAGTGCAATTTTTGGAATCACCATTTCTCAAAGATATCTAACTGAACTTTTAATAATGTGCTAGGATTTACGAATTGCTTGCCGTATTGACAATTTGTTCATCTCCTACATAAACAGGGTGTATCAAAATTGTACATGGAATGCTTCCGACCTTGACTTCGATATGTCCATAACTTTTCTGACATGATCGAAATATTAATCCTATAAACTATGCCATTCTGAAAAAAAGTGAAAGAAATCGCTTGCAAAATGGAGCAGCTATGATATGTTTTTACATGTTTCCATTTTTCATCCCATTCTAATGGAGTTTTACAGAGTAAATCTTATTGGGTAAATGAATAGAGCCCTCACTCATATTGGTCAATTATATTATGGTTAATGATTATACAACAAATTTCTTAAATGGTTTGAAAATATTGAAATATATTAAAAGTAATAACAAAACATTGTTTAACACAATAAGAATATAAAGCCCAAGTTCTGGTTACAATTTTTTGCATAAAATATCGCACCGAATGAAATTGATCACCGACCAACGACATGTTTATGGGGATATGAAACGGATTTTGAATAAGTGTTCTTAGCATAAAAATGTTGCACAAAATAAAATTGATCACACGAAATTTTCATTGATCAATGACAATTTTTTTTTAAGTTGGAACAGTATAAAGTTTTAATAAGCGGTTTTTCTGGAACTAAAAAAATATCGACACCAAAATAAACACTTTGTCTTAAGGTATTAATTTAGTTTTCCTTCGACATTGCTACTTTTGAATTTGTAAAATGTTATTCCCAGTTTTTATACAGCTTATAACAATGGACTTGAGCTAGTTGAATCTAAAAACAGTTAAATTAGAGAAAATAAAGTTATTAAAATAGATCTTGTTTTCTCTATCTGGAACAGGTGAGATGATTTTAATGTTTACAATTAACAATCTCATCACCAAATTCCTTCATGGAAAGTAGAAAATATGCAAATTATGAAAAAACATCAACTGTGTCACAGTTGGGTCAACAGGTCAGGGTCACATTTTGTGTCTCTTAATGTACAAAGTTTTTGATACACACTGTACATGTGTTACTCATATACTGTGTGTTTTATAATAGTGGAAATAAACCAAAATTGTAACCCGTAACGAGTATTATACTTGAAGAATAACAGCACTTTTTTTTAAAAAAAAGTGCCCCAACTTTGCCAAAAAGTAAATTGAGAGTATTGCATTGTTTTATTGGTAACGGGCTAGCAAACTATACATGTGATTGGGTAAAGCTTGAATAATATTGTCATGTATTGCAAAAGAGGGAATTTTGTAATTAAGATAACTGATATCGTATGTAGAAAGGCCCTTCCAAAAATGATATAGTCAGGAAATAGCGCCACGTACGTGTCTACGCTCGCCCATTTGTTATTCTGTTGATTCAGGCAAGTCAAGTTAGAGGTCATCTTCGTGATGTTGTACTATTTACACAATGGACGGACGGAAATTTGGCGTTTCCATTTCCGCCGTTAAATTACAATCAGGGATCCCGATTCTAATTACAAAATGGCTTCTTTTATGACAAAGACGCGATTTGAGAATTACCATTCTATACCAGGTATAGTTTACTAGAAAATTACCAACACAACTGTGCAAAAATCTCAAATTTTGAAAATTGGGTGCCCTCTTCAAAATGTACTATTATTGCTTGCTTTAAAAATGGGCATACAACACTGAAAAGATTTTAGTGACAATACAAGCCTGTGCCAAAGTATCTATAGGTTATGAAAATCAACATAGGCTCCAGAAATGACGATATCATTCGTTTCAGTCACTTTGCACTGAAAATACACTCGATTTTCCTTCCTCCACGTCTCCGTCTGAAGCGTTTGACCAGGAATACCGGTTTGGAAAAGCGAACCTAAAACAAACGATTACAAGTGGTAAAAAATACGAAACTATCAAAATATGTTGCTTTTGGATCTTTAGAAATGTAGGTTTTTACAACGCGCCACATTTAACCGTATTTTGTATAATTACTGTAAAATGAACTCGCTGTCGAAATCAGAAAATTCTTATTTTCAACACATCGTCTGCTTTTTGTTTATCACTGCAGTTGGGTGCAGCTTGATCGCCGGTTAACAGCACACAATGGAGAATACAATAGACAGATGGGTGGCGGGACGCTCAGTCACACGGACACTATTTTCATGACACCGCTTTCGCCCGGTTTTCCCGATTGAAACCGGTTTTATTGCTATGAATAATGTAATATATAGGGTGACACAATAAAAAAACTTTACCCTAAATGAAAGTGATATTTTTCCACTTTTTTTAATTTGATATCTGTGGATTTTATTTTATTATAAAGAATATGTAATTGAGTATCTTGCCTGAAAAAATTGCTCATTTTGGTTGAGTGGTTCTCAAGATATGGTCCACTGAACAATAAGTCAGCAAACAGATTGTCCACCTGACGTCATTTTTCTTAGGCATGGAAATACCAATACCCAAACATTCGAGCAGATCGTGTCCTATCCCCTGCCCTGACACAAGACAGAAAACTAATAGCACAACTGCAGACTTGCCATGGGTATTTAATGATGAATGATAAGTACACATAAATTCTTTTGGCAAATGGGCTTTTCAAATCTAAAATCGTAGCATGCAGTTGCACACAGTTCAGCCACCGGTCACGAGGCAGCTGAGTTTTGAGGCCATTCATTAAGAACAGATGATTTTACATTACAACAAGGCACGAAATGGAAAGTATGGGGGATGCATGTATTTGTTGTTGATCTCGCCGATATCTCCTGATTTTCCATTCAAAGGTGCTTGTTCCGATCTTCCTGTGGGCCAAACCCGATTTACCCGAAGTAGTGTCAATTTTGATATGGGTGGAAGGCCATATTTTTATCGTTGTCAGCCTTCAAAATCCATTAAAGACAAAGAAACTGCCGTTTTAATGGTTAACCATTGCAATATGGGGTATGCAATATGCATTATCGCTTCTACCATCAAAACCGCAAGTTTTGTTTCCAGATACTTGGTGGAACGTGCATGCAAATGCCAGGCTCTCGTATCAAGTAGAGAACTTAAACTACATCGAACCAGCACCTTTCAATTTCAGGCAGGATTTTTTTTTTTTTTTTTGTTTTACACAAAGTTCAAATGTTATGGGACATCAAAGCTTACCTTAATTGCCTTGAACTTTGTGACATCGTTGTTGATGTATTTCTGAAGAACATGGCGTAAAGCAAACCCAAAAGTGCACAATCCATGCAAAATAGGGCGCGGAAAGCCTGAAGTGAAAGCAACATATTATTAAAATAAGAGTCAAATATTTCTTTTATGTAGTCAGTTCAAGTTAGTTTTTGACCAATAAAGCATATGATCTAATCTTAATAAATCTCTTCCTTCACAACTGCTTCTGCAGAGATGCCGCGTAGCATCATAGGGACACAGAACCAACATTCAACCTATAACTGTTTAAAAACAGCCGATGCTCATCTCATGAAATGTCGCCCCCTCCATAACAAGATTTCAGCTACGTCACTGCATTTGCGGGTCAATGTATGATAAGAAATTGAGGTTTACTTTCATTTCTGCTCTCATTATTATGCAAATAATAAAATTCATCAATACAGGTAAACTGGTGCCGATCGTGGATGAGATTATTTCAAACCATAGTAATTTCATGTCTATGCATGGTACCATATTGCAAGACTTGCATACAGATCGCTGGATACCCTTTACTTAAAACGTGGTACATTGAATAGAAATGAGGTCAGCAATAAGTTTCAGATCTTGCTTCTGCACAAACATGTTAGGTCACAGCCTGCCAAACATTTCTTTTCATGACTTTTGTTCATCTTTGTTACATTTTCCAATAAATGATGAAATATAGGTTCAAAGTTAATTGAAATCAATTTAGAACAAGAGGTTTATTTTATTCGTGAACGAGGACAGCTTAATCTAAATCGAGGTGGTGATAACGCCTGTAATCTTTTCAACTGCATGGGCAATAACAATGCTCTGAACTTCCAGATAAAAGAAGAATTTTAAGTACTTTGTCCTTTGCATACCGGGCAGACTACTGAATATCAATAGCGCTATTATAGGTGTTCTCCGGGTACTCCGGTTTCATCCTGCATCTAAAATAGAGCTTCTTGGAATAAATCTGTTTTGGTTTGGTGGTTTCTCCTCTTCTTCTTCTCTGATGTGCTGAGCGCCTTTCGTGGGTACCGCTCTGCGCCTTGAGCACGTTTACATGGATATGTCGGGCGTTAAAAATATTATAATTTTAATTAGAGTATATGAGGTATATCCACTGGTCACAGACATTCAGGGGAAGAAAGTGAATATTTTATTAATTTTGAAGAAAATGTGCAACCTTTATATTGACATACCCAATAAAACGAAATTTACTTGCATTTATGGTGGGAAAAGTTTTTACTTCGCCAATGTATGTAATCAAATTAACAATATTTCCTTTGATCCTATTCGGTCTGTTGTAATTGTTATTTAATGTTGTATAATATGTTTGCTTGTATTGTTTGTTGTACATATGATCTGCAATTGTAACTTTTTTGTTAGGGCGAAGAAGGATTCTTGCTGATCTTGGCTTTGGACTCCTTGCTTTCTGATCCAAATCACTTTTGTTATATACTGGTGTAATTATTTCTTTTTAAGATATGGAAAGATAAATTTGATATATTTTATAATTTGATATGACCTTTGACACATGACCTGATCTTATTTTGCGCGCACAACTTACCTCCTTTTGTAGCTGTTTCAGGGTCAATGTGGAGAGGGTTGTCATCCCCACTAAGTCTGTATAGGGCTGCTTGGTCCAACGAAGTTGCCTGCGTCACGGTGTACTCTGCTGGTGTTAACGGTGGTTTCACGATGGGCTGCAACGGTAACAGGTGAAAACAGGATAACATGTATGAAACAGGTTACGGGGTGCGTTTTTTTTATTGCTTTTACCAAACAATTGGGCGTATTCATTTTTAAGTGGAGGTGAAAAGGGACGCTCAAGGCGGCTCAGCACACCAGCTGCGTTAGCCATGGATTTTAGCTGTGGAAGCAGCTTTGTAAATGATCGGGTTTCTGTCCCGGGGTTTCTGTGTTATTCCGTCCGTTCATAACAACCCTATCAGGCGGTGTGGGACCTATAGCAACTGCATGTTCTAGATCCAGGGATAACTTCCAAAACATTCTCAAACACAGTTCATATCATGTGGAAATGGGATCTAACTTGGCACCTGCATGGTTCAGAAAAACACCCGAAAACTAATGATTAACAAATTCAAACTAGAATTTCGCAAATACGTCGCTAAGTGACGCGGACAATTTAAGGTTTTGCAAATACGTCATAAGATTTTAATAATTAACTTTGAGGTTTGAAATTTAGTGAATTTGTAGAGTAGACAAAACAAACGTTGTGCCAATATTTCGCAAAAGTCGTAATGTCTAGTAGCCTCGTCACTATGGATGCGTTCCGACGAATTGTTGTCTCTGAGGTCAGAATCAATCATTTATTTTCTCTTGCACACCACCCATAACCCACATCCACACAAACTTTCTTTCTGCTATCCACTTCCACTTAACGGTGTGGTCCGAAACATGTGGATTTTTTGTAATTATCCTTTTACTTGATCGCTGTTCTTTTTCCCCCAAAAGCACCTGCACGCAACAATGAAGAGACAACTGATTGTACGCTACCAGATTGTTACCGTCATCGTAGGTAGGACTAGAACTGGAAACATATTTGAAAGAGGTCATCACTTTGTGTCATAACAGAATTACACCAACCCTACAATTATGAATTGATAATCAAATTATTCGTCGATAAGATGGGTTTCAAGAGGGCTGTTTTTTTTTCGAACAAGATTCGGACATAGGCACGCGCATAAAATTCTCAAATTTGACGCGAACTTTTAACAGAAATTCTAAATTTGTAATAATATTTTAAAAGCACTGTTTTTGTCATTCTATTTTTCGGAGATAGAAGTCGACTTCCCGGGGCAAGATTGGTTTGGTTAAGATTTTGTTGTATGTAACAACCACATTATTTTGTACGGATGAATTAATAGGACGCAACCAGTCCGGCCCATATCAAATCGCTCAAAATCGGTTTGCATTAAAGTACTTGGGTTCATTCTGGTGTTTTTATATACATCTGGCCGTCATCGTATAAGGATCTGACATACCTATTTTAACATATTCATCTTAGCTGATAAAAAACACCCACATTTTATATAAAAATGTGTACGCATCTAAATTTATACGTGTGTTCATATCAGACATGCTGATTTTCGGTGTTTGGCAGCTTTATTCACACCTCATTTAAACACTTCATTTCATATCATCATCGGAAACACTAGAACTTTTAAGATCTGTTCAGACTATAGATTAAAATGATGTCTACTCTTACCATCGAATAGTACAAGTGTCCAGATCGTTTATCTAGACATCCACCACGGACAACTTCGTTCCTTCATGGTATTGCTGTTGGCATCGCACCGGAGACCCCCAGTAATGTTCACGTGAAGAACCTTGACGAAAAAAGACAATGTTAATAATTTAATTCACACTGGATGGATTGTGTTTTTAGTGTAGCTTTTGTTTGTGCTCGATATTTGTGTGATGAAATTCATTGGTTCTATGAGATTTTTGAAAATTTGTAAAAATACATTTAAAAAATTTAAAAAAATCATTCTGTTTGCTTCTTTATTTGTTTGTTGTTCTATTTTTCACTTGCGTATTTTATTTTATTTCGTGCGTTATTTTGCTTCATCTGCTAATTGTCTTTACGGTTTAACCAAAGCTTTCTTCTCGGCGACTCGAGCCAATCTTCTTTATCTTGTATTGTCGGCAATATAAGTACGAGATGATAAAACAATCTAAACACCAAAAAAAAATTCAAACAAACAAACATAAGAGATCTATCATTCAGGTCCTTAACCTGAAATCAAATATGCTAAACACATAGGTGTTCTACATTTGCAGTTAAGTTTCCAGGCAATTCCATGGGACACTTTTTGCTAAAATCCCCAAGAATCCCTGTTGTGGAATTTGAAAATCCCCAGATGGCGTCTAAAATGTCCGCCATTTCCCATTTTTATCATAACTTGCATCCCACATTAGCATGAAAAGTAAACAAAAGTCTAATCATACGTTTTAATGTACAAGAATCCAATAAAATGGTACCATAGTAAACAAAGCTTCTACATAGCCTAACCAGATGGCGCCCAAACAATTACTCAAAATGGCCGCTATGAAATTAATTTGCTCCATCCCAAACTGTAATGTACCTTAAAACGTAACAATACATTTAAAGAGTACAACCATACCTGTTGTACCGTCCTTATAATTCATTTGCGTTTACAGCTATTGTAATAGTCACGCTGGGAAAGGGAAATGGCCATAACGATAATAACTAAATTGCAATAATTACCTTTTTTTTTTCTTGGTGATTATATAAGCCATAGTTAATTGCCTTGTTTTGTAATTCTAGTGTAAGCAATGGTAAAACGGCAGATGCCGGAAATTAAACAGAATACATTCAAACTCGAGAAGTCCCACGTTGTTGTAACACATAAAAATAATCATACACACAATTGATCTTGTTCTAAACACGAAACAGATTTTAAACAATCATGTATTAAACTATAGGCTGTATATACCATTCACCATCACCATATTATACTTAAACCTTTTTTTTTTGTTTTTGCATGATAATATGGAAAGTCTGGTATTTTCCCTCGAGAATTTACGATATGACTTATTTTTGCGCATCAACTCCCATAGATGGTAAGGATTGCAAGTCGGTCATCCTCTCAAACAAAAACTATTCAAATAATCTCTTGAGGGTCGAAACAAACAGACAACCACTGATTCAAAAAAATAAAGAAGAAACAGACCGTTATAACTTACGACACGGATGTAAATCTTTCTAGCATCTGCGCCACAGATTCACACGTACACCGCTAATGTCATCTCCTATACTTTTTATAATTAATGCATTCAATGGCAGCCGAGTTCCGCAAAAGCAAATATCAGGTGTAAACTATTCAGAAATACTGAATGGATCCACACTGCAATGGCTTTTAAATTCAAAACATTCGGAATGTTCCAGAAGTGATAAACATTATCAAACACATTCTATATCTTCTTTAAGTATTATAAGAAACAACCATTGCCATTCGAAAAACAAAAAAAACCCCTCCCCAAAATAAAATAAAATAAAAATAGAAAATAGAAAACACAGCCTTTTGAAAAGATAAACTAATTCAACCTTAAAATAATTCTTACCTCCAGAGCGTACAGAATTGCACTTTTGCTGTGTCCTGAGTAAAAATGAAGGAGTGGTGTCCAACCGCTTTTTCCTCTAGATTACTACAAAGTAAATTTTGGTTGTCAAAGGGCGGTTTTTTTATAAAATAAAAAGTGTAACCTTAAGTGGTTTTATGATATGTTCCAAAATCAGTTATATTAAGAACACAATTTCCGGTGACTTCACTGGGATTCGAACCAGTCACCTTTCTATCTGTAGTTCATATAAGTACTAGACTACAAAATATGCCATGTAAACTTATCTTGAGGAAAGTACGGCACGCTGTGACGTTGATG
This sequence comes from Ophioderma brevispina, assembly GCA_023653785.1. Lineage (NCBI taxonomy): Eukaryota > Metazoa > Echinodermata > Ophiuroidea > Amphilepidida > Ophiodermatidae > Ophioderma > Ophioderma brevispina. The sequence continues at coordinate 71,601 of JAMKCH010013001.1, forward strand.
TCCGCTCTAGCGTGCTATAGAAATACGTTGATGTTTTGATACTTATCTCAAGAGTCCGTACGGACTAAATAAGTCTTCAGTAGAGTCTAAATTTACATTTCATATTATCTTTAAAGCTTCACAATTACATTATCATTTTTATCACATTAAAAATTCACACATATCTCACATTAATGCAGCAGTTTACAGGCACAGCCTATTATCGATTACAAAATACACAAACACAAAATAAGTAAGATACCTTCAGATAGAAATAGACTCTTTCTTCCGCCATTTTTATTGGCCTCCCTTGATTTTCTATAGCCGGGTCACAATACCGCGTGCTGCTCCATTAGTCGGCAGGTCACCCCGTACTATTGTGCATCACTAAAAATTGTTGGACAGGGTCATTTACATGGGCTTTCCACAACAAATACAATAGCAAACGACCTTGCCATTGATCACATTCCCTTTCACACTCTGCAGTTCAAATCGATGGAAACCAGGCCCACATTATAGCATAGTAAATCAGAGAATTCCATTCCATGATGCCAGTAAATGTACGGTTTACCTTTTCCGTGGGTCTTCGTTTTTTAAAAGAGATGATAACACGTACACTACTTTTTTGTAGCACACAATTCATTAATGATTCGGGTATGCTTTAAAATTTGGTGTGGCTTATCCAGAACTTCAGAATCACGCTTTTTTCCAAACTAAAATTTGTCGCTTTTAAAATTCGTTGTTGTTTAAACAATCCCAAACCATTTCATGCACGTCATATTAACCAATAGATATGTAGTGACATTGCAACAATACTACATGATTTTTAATAATGATGCAGGTATTTTGGGACCTCAACTCAGGACATTTCCAATCGTTTTTTTCGACCGACTATTTAGGTCACAGCGATTGTATGTCTTCTCGTGTACAAGAAAATAACGCATGTTTGGCGTGACGCCTCTCTGCTCCTGATTTGACTGGCTCTGCTTGCGGACGACACCAAAATGAAGTAATTTTGAATAACTTAAACCAAATCATGTCAAGTTAATAATGAAGGGATTATGTCCATAATGATACTGTGATTAAACCTATTCTGGAATTCTGTAGTGGTAGTCTGCGCTGTGATACATTCTGCGTAGAAAAAAAAACAGCACTTTTAAAAATATTTAAAAACTTTGGCAACTATTAAGAAAATGGCAACTGTTTTTATAACATGGACAAAGCACGTCTTTAATATAGATGGTTCAAATTCTGCCTTTTGCATGAAGTTGTGAATGAGTACGGACTTGTAACTAAGCATCTTATGAGTGTATTAGTATTTCGGAGTATTTCGGACTTAGCATTATAAGGTTAGGATGGAAAGCGTGATTCAGTGATGATATCGGATTACAACCTAACACTAAATCGGAAAATAAAGGTCACTTTACTCCCAGTGGCCAGTGTAGTTAAAATGGATAAAAAATATCTCCGACTAACAAGCAGCTGAGCAGCGCAATGCATTGAACAGTTTGACGCTGCTGCTGAGTCAGCTACCCTCCACTCACAAAATATATTTTTTAGCCTTTGAACCCTTTTAGGGTTTTTTGGGGAGGGTGATTTTTTTTTTTTTTTTTTTTTTTTTTTTTTTTTTTCTTTTTTTGTTGGAATCATCGCGTTATGGGCCGGTGTGCTGTAAATATTATAGCTATGAATCACGTAGGCATATGCGTCAAAACTAACTTACAGTGACATTCCTAGCGATTATTCTTCCCCATGGTTCCAATTCCACACCGTAGTAGTAGGACACGAGATGCCTGGGGCACAATGAGTGTAACTTATTCCACAGTTCATGCGATTCAGAAAGGATGCACCATTGCATGCCGAGGCGGGTAATAAATACAAGTGTGTAGCCCGCGTAGTACGTACATGATTGTATTAAATCGGAATGATGTGAATATAGTGCAAATACGACGCTTCATACTGAATGTTCCTAAATGAACTTGCCGAGGCAAACCGGTTCAAAATAAGGTTCAAAGACTCGCCACAACAAAAGGTGCAAATGCTGGAGTTTCAGCACGTTGTTGACGCGCATTGTACATGCGTAAATAAAGCCAGTAAACTCATAATCAAGAATTATGCTTGGTTAGGGAATTGGAAAAGCAATCTAATCATGGGTTTAAAGTGAGTTACAGATTAAATGTATTTGGACACACGACGAAAAATGTTATAAATAGCAAAGGTTGAAATAAAACAAGATAGTAATATTTACCTCTGCCGCTCTCAGTGTCAAAAATCAAAAATGTCAAGGACATTCGTGTCACAGCTATCAACCATGTTTGGGAGGTTTCACGGGGCAGATGTTAACACAGGCAACCGACTGGCTCAGTGGCTCAGTGGCCCGAGTCGAAGTATCAAATAATGAAAAAAGGTCTATAATAGTCTGGTTTTTTTTGTTCGTTGTCACTTCAGGCATGTTGTCGAGGGTTGTAGATTCATTAAAGGGAATGTGTAGCTCATGTTTAAACCCGGCGTTTTAAAACGCATTTAAAATGCCGCAGGGATAGTGGGGTTAGATATAGGCCCCTATTATTTAGTGCAAATAGCCCGGAGCTAGCAGACATTTAACACATCTCAAGTACAAACGATTGAGTGGGGTGTTGGCCATTTTTGTGAACCACTGTGAACACAGTGACCGACTGACCTCCAGTGACCCCCTAATCAAGAGTAAGTCTTGTGAACCTAATCGGAGACGTTCAGCATGCGCAACGCTAGTGGCAGTTTCATTCTCAGACGGTTATCCTGCTTCTGCTAAAGTTCGATACGCAATGCGTGAACAATGAACGTTTGGGTTGTGATGAAAATGAGACTATACACTAACGGGTGTATGGCTATTCGGGACAAAAGAGTCGCGCCAATAAAATTGTTTCCCGCGAAAGTGTTTGCGGTACATCAAAGGCAAATCTCCCTACCTGGGGATCGGGTCGTGGGCAAATGAGAAAGAGGTCGTGAGTGAAGAAATTTTAAAACATCTCAATTTTATTTGAAAAAAAGGGAAAAAGATTTTATAAAATTAAAAGGTGCTTCTCCTCATGGTCAATTTACCAAGCGTCTTAAAACCCCGGGTTATGGCATGATGTGAGGAACATTGGAGTGTAGATTTGGGCGCGCCGCAAGCCGAGACACAAGGGGGGGGGGGTTGTCGCCCCGTGATAATCTTTTAAAATGAGGGTCATGGGGAGATAAAGGTGGGAAACCCTGTTAGGACAAATGCAGAATTAGCTTTATAGTTCGCATTATATTTCAAAGTTTCTGAAAATAGGCGTCACATATACGCGAGCGAGAGTGCTGCGTGTAAACTTGGGGGGGGGGCCATGCTATGCATTTCCTTTATGTGTTGTCATGGTTCTGTCTGAGCTTGTCTGGCGGGAAAATAAAGTCAACTTTACGACCTCATGAGTGGCAGTGTAGTTTAAATGGATAAAAAAAATATCTCCGACTCAACAGCAGGCTGAGAAGGCAATTGCAAGTTGAACAGTTTTGCTGCTGTGTGAGTCGAGATACACTCCACTCACAAAATATATTTTTTAGCCTTTTGAACCATTGTTAGGGTTTTTTGGACGGAGGGTTGATTTTCTTTTTGGAATTCATATACCGTTAGGGCCAGTGTGTGGCTGTTGTAAATAGTATCAGCTATGAATCACGTTAGGCCATGGTACACAACTTCTTTAACTTACACGTGCATTCTAGCGATTATTCTTCCCATGTTTCCCCATTCCAAAAACCCGTAGTGAGTATGGAACACCGAGCCTGCCTGTTGCACAATGGTGTAATATTCCACGTCTCATGGCGATTCCGAACTGGCATGCTATTCCATTGCATGCAGCGGCGGGCTAATACATACAAGTGTGTAGCCCGCGTTAGTCGTATCATGTTGTATTTAATTCGGCATGAGGGACTATATGAAAATACGACTTCGCTTCAATACAGCTGTTCCTCTAAATGAACTTGCGAGGCCAAAACAAGGTTCAACAATCACAGGTTCAAAGACTTCGCAACAAAAAATGTGCAAATTCTGGAGTTCATGCACGTTGTTTGACGCCGCTATTGTACCATGCGGAAATAAAAGGCCCGTAACTCTAATTTCAAGAATTATGCTTGGTTAGGAATTGGAAGCACTCTAATCATGGGTTTAAAAGTGAGTTAAGTTACAGATAAATGGATACTTTGACACACGGACGAACGTTATACAATAGCACAAGGTTTGAAGTTAAAAACAAGAAGTAAATTTACCTCTGGCCGCTCTCAGTGTTCACTATCAAAAAATGATCGATAGGACCATTCGTTGTCACAGCTTCTCAATCCATGTTTGGGAGGTTTCACGGGGCAGATGTTAACACAGGCAACCGACTGGCTCAGTGGCTCAGTGGCCCGAGTCGAAGTATCAAATAATGAAAAAAGGTCTATAATAGTCTGGTTTTTTTTGTTCGTTGTCACTTCAGGCATGTTGTCGAGGGTTGTAGATTCATTAAAGGGGAATGTGTAGCTCATGTTTAAACCCGGCGTTTTAAAACGCATTTAAAATGCCGCAGGGATAGTGGGGTTAGATATAGGCCCCTATTATTTAGTGCAAATAGCCCGGAGCTAGCAGACATTTAACACATCTCAAGTACAAACGATTGAGTGGGGTGTTGGCCATTTTTGTGAACCACTGTGAACACAGTGACCGACTGACCTCCAGTGACCCCCTAATCAAGAGTAAGTCTTGTGAACCTAATCGGAGACGTTCAGCATGCGCAACGCTAGTGGCAGTTTCATTCTCAGACGGTTATCCTGCTTCTGCTAAAGTTCGATACGCAATGCGTGAACAATGAACGTTTGGGTTGTGATGAAAATGAGACTATACACTAACGGGTGTATGGCTATTCGGGACAAAAGAGTCGCGCCAATAAAATTGTTTCCCGCGAAAGTGTTTGCGGTACATCAAAGGCAAATCTCCCTACCTGGGGATCGGGTCGTGGGCAAATGAGAAAGAGGTCGTGAGTGAAGAAATTTTAAAACATCTCAATTTTATTTGAAAAAAAGGGAAAAAGATTTTATAAAATTAAAAGGTGCTTCTCCTCATGGTCAATTTACCAAGCGTCTTAAAACCCCGGGTTATGGCATGATGTGAGGAACATTGGAGTGTAGATTTGGGCGCGCCGCAAGCCGAGACACAAGGGGGGGGGGGTTGTCGCCCCGTGATAATCTTTTAAAATGAGGGTCATGGGGAGATAAAGGTGGGAAACCCTGTTAGGACAAATGCAGAATTAGCTTTATAGTTCGCATTATATTTCAAAGTTTCTGAAAATAGGCGTCACATATACGCGAGCGAGAGTGCTGCGTGTAAACTTGGGGGGGGGGCCATGCTATGCATTTCCTTTATGTGTTGTCATGGTTCTGTCTGAGCTGTCTGGCGGGCCGGGAAATATGCTTGGCCGTAGGCTTGACGAAGATAAAATGAGTTATGGCAGAAGAAAGTATTATACAGTGAGAATAGCATTACTTATCATTTGTTACAAAAGGATTGCCATATAGAGTCCTAGATTAGTACGGGACTCGATGTTTCGTTCCGGTCGTCTCAATTGTAGGTGACAGGTTTTTCATTGGACCAAGGTTATAAATGATGAGAGGCGAATCCAACAAACCTGTACTATGTTTTCTCTCTACAGTACCCGATTGAATCTGCCAACTGAACATAACATGATATTGAATGCTGAGCACAATCTGTGATGTGCATCAAAGGGCTTGGTGCCAGAAAGGTTAGAAGTGTTTTGTTAGGGGCACGGCAAACTCATACTCAAGAATTATGCTTGTTCCGGGAATTGGAAACGCACTCTAATCAGGGGTTTAAAGTGAGTTACAGATAAAATGCACTACTTTGACACACTACGAACGTTATAAATAGCACAAGGTTGAAATAAAACAAGTATATTATATTTACAAATCTGCCCTGCTCTCCAGTGTCAAATATCAAAAATGATCGAAGGACCATTCGTGTCCACAGCTTTCTTCAATCCATAGTTTGGGAGGTTTCACTGGGCAATGTTAACACAGCTGCACAGACGGCTCAGTGGCTCAGTGGCCGGGGGGGAGGTGCGAAGTATCAATAATGTAACAAGGTCTACTATAGTCTGATTTTTTGTTCGTGTCACTTCAAGCATGTTGTCGAGGGTGTACTTCATTTAAAGGGAAGTGTAGCTATGTGTAACCCCATCGTTAAACGCAATTAAAAATGCCCGAAGGTATAGTGGGGGTAGAATAGGCCCCTATTATTTAGTGCAAATAGCCCCGGATCTAGCAGACATTTGTAACACCATCTCACTTACAAACGGTTTGAGTGGGGGTGTGGCCATTTTTGTGACCCACTGTGACCCATGTGACATACGGACCTAGTGCCCGAATCAAGAGACGCTTGTGACCTAATCGATACGTTCAGCATGCGCAACGCTAATGGCCGTCTCATTCTCAGACGGTCTATCGCTACTCTGCTAAAGCTTCGAGTACTCTAGGTGTGTACCACCCATGAACCGTGTGATTATGATACTATCCGCTAAACCTGGTTATGGCTATTCGGGACACGTCGCGCGCCATAAATGTTTTTTCCCCGCGAAGTGTTTTGCGGTACACATAATGGCGTCCCTATCATTTCCCTACCGGGGATCGTGTCCGGGGGCAAATGAGGAAGGGGTTGTGAAGCTAACTTTTAAACACTCTCCATTTTTTTTATTTAAAAAAGGGAACGATTTATAAAATTAAAGGTGCTTCTCCTCCTGGTCAATTTAAACCAATGTCGTTTAAAAACACCCGGGTTTATGTGCTTATGTGAGGAACATTGGAGTGTTAGATTTTGGGGGGCGCCGTGCCGATAACAAGTCGGGGGGGGGGGGGTGGTCGCCCCCGTGATCATCCTTGAAATGAGGGTCAATGGGGAAATAAAAGGTTGGGAACCCTAGCGTTAGGAACAAATGCAGAATTAGCTCATTATAGTATCGCATCTCATTCATACGTTCTCAAATAGGCGTCTACATACTACGCGACGCGAGAGTTGCTGGCGCGTGTACTTGCATGCTATGCATTTCCTTTATGTGTTTGTCATGGTTTCTTTCTGATCTGTCCTGGCGGAATATGCTTGCGTATGTTGACGCAGAGAAATAGAGTTATGGGCAGAGAAGTAATGATACAGTGAGTAATCGCATACATCATTTGTTCAAGGATTGCCATAGTACGTACCTATATTGAGTACGACTCGATGTTTCTTTCCAAGTGTGTCGTTCAATTTTAATGTGTACAGTTTTTTTTTCATATGACCCAATGTATAAGAACTGATTGAAGGCGAATCCAACAACCTTGTACTATGGTGTTCTCTTACAGTACCTCGATAATCTCAACTGAACATAACCTGATATTTACTGCTGAGCACAATCTTGTTAAATGTGCATCAAAGGGCTTGGTGCCAGAAAGGTTCGAAGTGTTTTGTAGGGGACGGCAACACTACACACACGGCGTTAAATTATCCGAATTAGCTAAAATCATCCCGATTGGAGTGGGGTCAGTATGTCACTATGTTCACATGTAAGTAGGTAACAAAATGGCCACATCCGTTTGAGTGATTAAATATGTAGACAGACTGAAAGGGACCCCTGAAACATACTTCTTAAGTGCCACAAATTAGCCTACAAATGGTGCCTTAGGAGAGACGGGGCCAAGACAAAGATTTGTACAGGGGTCCAAGTTTTTAATTGATCCAATCGTGTGAAAAGTATAACATGTATTTGGTTTAAACCACAGGATTCAGGAAAGGTAGGCCTATAGTTGTACTATCTACAACGTTAAGTTTAAGATTATAGCTAAAACCCAAAAATCAAACAAAAAGGGTCAATTTCAGTTGTACAGGGGTCAATATTTAAGTTGCCCCGACTTGGATAGAATATGGTGCAAAGTTTTGTTGTGCGCGTCATTATCAAAGGAATGTTTTGAGTGTCTCAAATACTTGCTTAGAAAAGTAGGGGAGAAACAAGTCAGCCCATTGATTGCAGTGGATGTGACCTTCTGTTCCCCCGACATCGGTAAATACGATTTTAGACAGTCAAAACTATTCTGTACAACTGAAATTGAACCCTTTTATTGATTTTGTTGTTTTTAGCTATAACTCTTAAACCTTTACGTTGTATATAGTAAAAACCTATACCTTTCCTGAATCCTTGTGGTTAGACAAATAACATGGTATACTTTTCAAAATGATTGGATCATTTTTAAAAAAAAATTAAAAAAACTTGTGTTTTGGCCCCCTCTCACGATGTCAGGGGTTCCTGCGTCTTGTCAAAATATTTAATCACTCAAACCTTTTGTACTGAGATGTGTGACAACTGTCGGGCTAGCTCTCGGGTTAAAAAATGTTCGTTATGGCTGATAAAAGCTTCAACCCATTGGTAATAATTAATTAAAATCCAAAACTTCATGACCCTCATTGAGGTAATTCAGCAACAAAATATTTGATGATATCATGGGTGTCCTGACGATGTGAGCTGATGTGCAGAAGTGCAATTAAGAATTTGTTGGATTATTAGTGGAAACTCAATATACCCAAAAGGTCCCAGGAAATGAGGATGATAAAACCTACTCCAAATCTTTTTATGGGACATTCCATTCCAATACCAGGTGCCAGAAAAAAGAGCACAACGACCAGTGGACATCATTAGTGAACATTGATTTCGTCAGTGTCATGCAATAGATTCCACGACCAGTCACCTTGAATTTCTATTACTCTCTGAAAAGTCATGTTTCACAATGAGTCATCACCAACCCAATATGAATGTTTTCTAGTCCATCCTTGTAGGACTTACACAACCAAATTAATTCTATTTGCATTTCGTGGGACCTTTAGAGGCTGAACATCGGCGATCCATAAGTCACGGGAACTTAACGCAACACATGCCATACACAAGTTTAGTAGTACATCAATAGGTACTGTTCAACATCAAAAGGCAATTAAAGCGTATGAATGCCATCGATCTTCAGAGGAGAGTCGTATTGTTTCCTGGTAAACAGTCCCATATCTCTCAGCATGAATAGAAAGGTCGAAAAAAAAAAAAAAACCCCCTTTGAATGAAAGTGACACAATAAGAAAATCAAACTAGGCCAGGTCCTCACGTCCCAAGGTCTACTTTATGTATCAAAGAAGTAAAAAGAAATTACATAATAGTAATTTCCCCAAAAAGCGACCGTGAGGGACTTCCAAACCTTTATGGACACGTCCACTGTTAAGGAGGACACAACCAACCCACAAACCAATCTCGTAGTCACCGGCAAGTGGATGGTCGATCGAATATTATCAGTCGTAAAGCAGTCTGCGTAGTGTATCATAGATGATTCGTAAAACTCTAGACCGTATTCAATATGACGTCAGCCACCAGAAAGGTTGGTGGACAAGATGCATACATTCCAGGAACTACACTAATTAAAGACACGAATCAGTGATTCTGAAAAATATTTGACATCTGCAGAATAGCTTCAAAGTGAAGGTAGTCTGTAGAATTTTCATAAGGTACCTTTTCAGCTGGTAGAATTGACAGAAAAAGGGAAGAAAACGGACAGTGTTCCAAGCTACGATTCTCAATTCAATTTACGTTGTTGTAGTAAGTGTCCGTTCGGACAGTTATGACTAAATCTCGATTCTGTCCATTAGGTTACTTCTGGTCTTCATCATTTGCAGGGTAGTAGGATACCTGTTACTGTTGTGTAAATTGCAAAAATCTGTTTTTGATGATTTTTTCGATTTGATGATTAAGCAAATCACTTGTATAGTGTCTTTAAGCTGTCAATCGATACCATTGTTTAGCGATTGCACAGGGCTCATTGGACAGGTGAGTGTATTGTAGTACTGGATCCGTCTATCTTGTCCACCAACAGGCTGGCTATTGAATACGGTCGATTGACTCAGTATCACAAACAACGCTATTGCCAGATCGTGTTGCCATCAGGCCGGCCGCAGAGTGTATGAATGGCCTTTCACGTTCACGTATGCACAGTCATGTGGATTTTAATTGAATTTGCACTACGACCTAAAAAACCACTTGACACAATTTGCATCTTTTGACTTTACAAAACTTTTGCACAGAAAGGTACAGCAAGTTAATTAAGAACATTCTTTGTGAACATCATTGCTATTAAATCAAGAAAAGACTATCAAACTGATCAAATCGGAGATGGAGTAAAATAGAGTGAAGATATCTTCAGAAAATTTAAAATCACAATAGCACTTACCGAAGTTGATCAAGGCGGAGACCTCTCCGGAAACCGTACCGATATGTCTTTCAAAATATTATCAAATTAACATGAAACTTTGGGGTAAATAAAGGCAGGAACTAGCATTTAAAACTATGTCCTACTAAACCGGACACTACAATGCTTATAACGGACATGAATGTTGAGAAATGTGATTTTATGTTAACAGGTCAGTCGATCTGACTATTTACGGGGCGACACCGGCTGCAAATCAACAGTTGTGGTGTGAATGAGAGTATGCACCATGCAAAGTCCATGACAGGGAGTTCAATTTGTTAAACAATACAGACTCAGTTGGGGGCTGCGATGAATGCCCCAAACATTGATTTCAAAGCTCGGAGCGATTTTTTTTTTATTTCCTTTCATTCTTTTTAATCAGAAATTTGCTTATACTACCATGACTACAACTGACTGAAACTTGTGTGTCTTAACTTTAGACACCAATTTAAACTATTTAAAGTTAGGAAAACAACAGGAATACCAAATTATGGCATCACTTTAGCGGAAAATTTCAAAATTGGCAGTGGAATCGTGCTCCCGCTGCATTTACAACGATAATGTCTATCGTGCATTAGGACACCAAAATACATTGGTACCAAAGATGAGGCGGTAGCAGACGCCAGGCATCACTGATCAATCTCTTTTGAATGAGATGCTATATCATATTCGAACAGGTGGGGCGTTTCGCCCGGGGGTACTCAGTGGAAAAGGGTAGGTACATATCGTCGTGGTCACGACATACAGCCTGTCTCAAAAAAAAGGTCCAATCAAAAACGATTTTTTTCAATTTATCTTACCCCATAAGTAATAGGTGTTTTGTACATCAATTAGAAAAGAAGACCAGGCTTTTCAGGATTTTTGTTCATCTCATTTGCTTGTTTCAACGAGAGATAAACTCCAGTTTACTGCGGAACACAAAAATCGAGTTTGTGCCGCTTTCTGGTTGAGTTGAACAGGTGAAACGATTTGATAAACCTAAGTTATTCACACTTGGAAAACATTAAATTCTTTAAAAAGGGATTAACTTCATAAAGAAAACTCTAATATTACGAAACAGTTACATAATGGTTGAAGTTATGATCAGTAAGGTCTGACTTTAAGATAAAGTGCAAAAGAACATTCGACACCGCCCCCCCCAATGTTGTTTGTTAGATATGAGAACCATGAGCGTACAGCCGGCATGCAGCAACCAGTACCCCCCTGGAGGGGAGTGTTTTTATGGTCTTGAAGTATCATGAAACGCAAATTCCTACCACACACTTGATCCTTTAATCCAATTCAATTTTTATTGACTTCAACAATTAGTAAATTGCACAAAGATGGCAATATTTTAAAAACATTCTTTGGACTTGGAGGTTTATTTTGGTTGCAATTACATTCCTTCCGGCCATAATTGTAACAGATACCAATTTTGTAATAAATTCAAAGTCCATTTCATTGAGTGCAATAAAATATTTGTAGTGTTTATTATTTATGGAAAAGAAGATATTATCATTTCTACTGATTATGTTGATCTTAAAACTTGTGTCGATAAAACTAGACTTCTTTTGTTTACTTTAATCTGTGTTTTGTTTCTTTTTCAAGTTGACTCTTTTGCGAGCTTCAAGACAGCATGGCCTAAACTGGGCGCAAGCAACTCTGCCCATGCCTAAAAGTGGCACAAAATGGGTTTTGTCGTTTATCGCCACTAATGATTAGATCTATGGATTGCCAAAAGCAATAAGATGAAACAAACACCATTGGAAAGCCTTTCTTCTTTAATTACTATGCCAAGGTAAGAAATGACTTATTTTGAAATTCATATCTTTTTAACCAATTTGTTTTGATGTACAATTTTTTGTGAGACAGGCTGTAGTATCGAATCTGAATTTTGGTCAAAGTTGAGTTAATAAAAAAAAAAAAAAAAACAAAAAAAGTAAAATTGAGTTAATTGTTGATTCTGGTTGCATTTTATGTACTCTTTAATTGTACCAAAAATAAAAGTGAAATTAATCTCCTAACCAAAATACCCGCAGTCGAATAACACCCATTGTATAAAAACGGGTTTCACAAAACAATCGAATCTATTCGTAGCTTGGCGTGTCAAATATCTCAAGCACACAGATAAATTGTGACGAATACGTATTCGGGGTGACAAAGATGCCACTTCAGTGATCAAAATCGTAATAGGTCTATCAAGATTTAAGGAAAATCGTGAAATTTACCTTTTTATATTCTGAGGGATTGTCATGTTATTTCACATTTAATTTTTGTGTGTTTATATGTACTTGTACTTATCTCTCACACGGCGACGAGAAAAGAAAAAGAGAAGAGCAGGAAGAGCAGGAATTGGGTTAGCGGCAGTTCTCGCGTTCAGGCGATTTAATTCAACATGCATCGGCCTTCAATTTGTGCTATAATTTAAAGATGGCCAGCAGCAAACAATACCATTTCAAGAGGACCTCAGTATTTCAACTTAAAAACTATGGCAATTCACATGATGAGCAGCAGTTAAGCAACATCTAAAAACCACGCCAAAACGGCCCTTGCAAAATCAAGAAACCAAAATAGATCTAGTTGGCTATTAACAACATAGCAGCTTTATGTAAATCCCCATAACAGAGGAGGTATAAAATCCAGGCACCAGCCCAGTTATACACAATATAAGGTAACAATGAGCACCAAATCATTCTTATAATCATGAAAATTAATCAAAAGGGCACCAGCAAAGTATACCCATTATAATTTAGATATTTAGCACAAATAACTCTTATAATCATGACAAATATATTAATGAATTAAGCACTTGACAATTATAAAGTTTGGAAATTTCATAATATGTCACAATGGAATCATTAATACAATTGGATTTAATATCTAGCTCTAGCTACCTAATTCCCCACCGGATACAGAAGAGCGAAGTAGTCGATTCCACACCAGATACAGAAGTGGGAAGTGCTATAAATTGACATAAATTTAGCATGTGATAAAAAGTGAATGAATTGAAATTTTACTGACGGGCATGCCAAAAAAGACAATGATTTCATTGTTGAAATATGTTGCGCAGAATACGGGGGGGGGGGGGACCAACAAAGATATTCGTGCCAGAACAGCTAAGAATATCGAGCTCAATGAGCGGGCTGGGCTAATGGCTGATAACCATATTTAGTAAATATTTTACAACAGTCCAAATTTGGGCCACTCTTTCACAAAAATGAATGCAAATATGAAATGTCTCCCCATAAAAGGGGGTCACCAATACAACTGCAAACTTCATTTTTAACTGCCAAACTTAAGCAAGGAATTATACACACAAAATTCTCCGAATGTAATAAAAAAGAGCCCAAATTTAAAAACAAGAAGGACTCAAAAAATAGGTCTCAACTGACCCAGCAGCAATTACATAGAAGATAGGGAGAGCGGGGAGGGAAAATTTTTTTATGACCACATGAAACGGATATTGAGAAAGCCACAGTGCCAAAATTAGCGCGAAAAGACAAAAGACAAAAGACCACACTACGTCACAGCGAGGTGCGTGCTGTGATTGGTTAAATCATTGGTGAAGGGACAAAAAGCCGGGCAACACCGTGTCAAGATAACTGGATTTATGTATCGCAGGTAATAACATAATCGTAATTATTGAAACCTACGGTCTGTGCGTCGTGGAAAAGAATTATCCAAGTTTTGTAGTTTTAACATTTTGTACAAAACACCAAATTTATCACGTTTAGGGGGGCATAGTGACATTAACCCTCGATTACCAAAGTGGAGGAGTTACCACCCAGGTAACTTTCCTCCGTGGCGAAAAACGTTTAAAACTTTCGTTAAGTCTTCCATATAATTAAGGTCACATCCTTTGCTAATTTGCGAAAACAAATGTGAAGGTAGCCACCGTCACAGGGTAGCGTCGCTAGTCGATTGGTGGGAGAGGGTTCTATTCCTCTACTACCCATCATGAAAATGCAGCATTCTGAGTGGTCAGTTTACGGCCCTTATTCTGCAATAAAGAGCCTTAAGCATTTCTTATCATTATTTTCTTTTATCAAGCATACAAAAATACACATAAATAAGGCATATTAATTAAACCTAGACAATATAAACATGTACTCCTCGAGCGGGAAACAATCAAAATAATGGCGGCATTATTTTTTCCGACTCGGGCACATTATTCGCTATTCACTGATACTGCATTTAACCTTTAGTATAGTTCATTGTTTAAATAGCACTGTATGGATCAAAATATGATTTTGATTTTAAAACTGTAGATTTTCATATCATTTGGGGCCAAAACCCGAATAAAATCAATATTCCTACCCTTTTTATGCAAAATTTCATTTTTCATTTAAATTGATGTGTGTATGGAAAATGACCCATTTTGCCAACTTGTGAAACTTTGACGCATAGGAAAACCGGTGGACCAATGCTATCAACTGGTACCAACATTGAATAAGCTAGTCTGCTTATAATAATGAAATTTGGGGTGTTTACCACCCCACCCCTTGGAAAACCGTATTGTGAAAGTTTGATGTTCTTTGATGTTAAATTTGATATCTGCAAACTAAATACATTACTATATATGACATCATTAAAAAAAAACTCGCCTCAGGAACAAATTGATATTTTCTTTGGGGAAGTAAGTTGTTTGTATAAGCGTTGTGCCCTCTAAATGTTAGATTATTGAGATTTATGAGTATAGTAACCCATTTAACTGTAATTCGTTTCAAGTTGGTATTTTTTATTTTAAGCGTGTACAGTACTTTACAGCAGGATCTATAAATGTAATGAGAAATTTAAGAAAAAGAGGAAAATATGGTTGTTATAGACCACTTTTATCCTCCAAACCTTTGAGTTGAACCATTCCAGTTACATTTTAAATATTTCTGACTAATTTTTTGAACAGTTCTACCATCATGTATTGTGTGTAAACAGCATACTATTTATTAATTTTTTATATATATGCCACTACAAGTTTGTGTCCTTCTAAACTTATTTGACTCCTGCACATTTTTCCTGCAAAAATGATTACGTCGGCTACCTGAGGCCACTTTTGTAACAAAACCCCCGGGGGGTGGGGGGTTCCTCCCCCCCCCGTGATTTTTCGTTTACTGAACATTCGTTCCCTGTAAATTTGGTACCAAAAAGATAGCTTTAAGATTTTCGTCTTTCCATTGGTACCAAATAAGTACCAACTCCCTTTGACGTCACCTATATATCAGTGCATAGGAAAGTACATGAAAAATACTGAATCAGGGTTTTACAATTGTATTTTTGCAATTTTAGTGACTCAAACACCTTCTTATCGCCTAAAATGCTCCTCAGTAAATAAAACTAGTCATTTCCATCAAGTAGAGTTCAAAACCCCATGAAAAGCTGATATTCCTAACCTTTTTGGCGAAAAATGATTTTCCCCTATTCTCACACTGTTTGTCCCTATGTAAATTGACAGTTTTGCTGACTGCCGACTTTATGCCGTCATTGTACGTAATGCTAGGCATGTTTGGTACTCATGAAAGAAGTAGGACCATAGCTATCTATTGGTACAAGAATCAAGTGTCTGTGATTACCCTTTTTCGTGCTAGGCTTTTGGTACTGTCTCTTCCTAGGGGGTTTACCACCCCCCCGCCATCCCCATCACTTTGGATCACCCTGTACCATACCTATGCCCCAGTGGATGTTTGTTTTTTTTTAATGAAAGAGTAAAAAAAAAAGCAAAAAATAAAAACAATTACATTAAATAATGTGGCACCCAAAAGGGGGGTTTAGGCAAGCCGGGGAAAAAGCCCGAGGGTGGGGGCAGGTAACCACCCCCTCCCCCTTCGGTAGACGAGGGTTAAACAATATTGGCGAATAAGTAAATTTAATTTAGGAGCGCAAATTTGTAAGGTTTGTAATTTTCTGATTCGTTTGGTCATCGTTGTCAGTCTGCGCTATATTTTTAAAACGAACGATAAGCACAGTAGCATCATTGTCGTTGTCAAGCGCGATGTTTCCTTATTTCATCGTTATTGCCATCATCATCATCACCGGCCATCGTTTATTCCTATCAATCGTGGGCATCATCGGCAATCATCATTTTAAAATAGTAAAACCCGTAGCTATATTAATCTCACCATACCAGCAATAGAAATCAACGGGTTTCATGCCGTCCGAAAACGTATTCGACTCCTTAATACCAGCTGAATCAAACATTTGGGGTTTGGACAAACTGTCAAATCACAATCAGTGGCCATTTTGAATAAAAACAGTTTTCTTGGTATTTTAATGCTGTCGTCATTTAGTAACCATGCATGGTCTTGAAACATACACCCCTAAATTAGCCATTTCCTTTTATTTTATTTAATTACCGACGCATTCATAAGTAACTCAAACTTTCAAACGCCGTTCTGTCTCAGAACTAGCATTTAATGCTGATTGGACAGTATGCAGAACCCACGCCGTTAGGTGCCGCCGATATGGGGTCACATTTTTCACGCCTTACTATACCAATGGGTCGTTTTTCCCAGGGGGTGAAGCCGCATTCAAAACCAGTCGTCCGTTCTGTGCGCTGACATTTGAATATTGCACGAAGAATTATTAGTTTGGTGCTTGTATACACCCATAATGTCATATTCGATACAAACACGAACCGTCAAAATATCAGTTTGTTGGATGTTGGGGGCTATTGGGGGGTTGGTTACTTTTGTCCTACCCATGGCCACACCACGATGAAATGACACGTCAGTCGTTTTGTTAAATAAACCCGCCTCAATGAAGACATCTTTTCACCTAAGCGCGCATTGCATTATGAGAAAAAATAGTATCTGCGCACAATGATCCATACACTAGATTACAAACAACGGCCACCTCAACACATACATTAATTTGGATCACTACCGATAGTGTATATGCAAAGCGGCACCCACAGGATGTGGAAGAAGCGGAGGCATCCATTGCTTTTCTATTGTTGGTACTCTAGGTTTTCCTTTTGTGGTTGGCAAACTGCTCGACGGTGGTATTGTTCGAACGATTACGTAAACCGTTTGCCTCTCTGCTACTATATAGCACCTAAGCGAGTATCTGAGCTCAATGACCCAGGTGCACGATTATTACACCTGGCCACCCTCTAACACATACTCAATTTGTATACTACCGATTTGTATCTGCAAAAGCGGCACCCCCAGTTGTGGAAGAAGCGGAGGCCGCCATTGCTTTCAAACATGCGAGACGATGAATTTCCAAAGATTACGTAACGTTTTGCCTCTCTATCTAATAGAACCTCTTGGTAACGCGTAAGTTTTGACACCACCCATGCTTACATAGGAGCAGGTCTCCCCTCACCAACCTCACAGGGCAGCTATTCATTACTTTTCTATTCTTTTTTTGTTTTGGACTTAGAATTTTAACCCTTTAACCTGAAAAAATAATGAAAATTTTATTAATTTTAAAGAATTCACGTAGCGAGATTCGAACCCCAGACCCACTGTAGCAATGAGGGCACTACCTAACCACAAGACCAGCGAGAATTGTTGTGCAGATTTGCAATTTCTAATCCTTGACAACATTTCACGGAATAAATCGCTATTGCGATTGTGGTCAGCAATGATTATAATGAATATCTCCGATCTGGAACGATTGCCACAAAGCCATTCTCCAGGAGCATGAATGGTGGTCAAAATCCAAGGGGGTGAAACGCATTCAAAACCAGTCTCCGTGCTGGGCGCTGACATTTTGAATATGCACGGAATAATTCAGTTTTGGGTGCCCGTATACACACATAATGTCAATCGATACAAACAATCCACCAAAATATCATTTTGTTGGGCATTGGGTGCTATTTGGGTGGTTAAATTTTTGTCCTACCCATGCCACACAACGATGAAATGACACATCGTCGTCTTGATTTAATAACCGCCTCAATAATACATCTTTTCACCTAAGCGCGCTTGCATTATGCATAAAACATAGTATCCTGCGCACAATGGAATCCAGGTACACCTATTATTACACCTTGCCCCTCTAACACATACATTAATTTGTACACTACCGATTATTTGTTATATGCAAAGCGCACCCACAGTAGTTGAAGAAGTCGTATGCATCCATTGCTTTCTATGTTGGTACTCTAGTTCTCTTTGTGGCGGCAAACATGCGGAGACGTGGTGTATTTCTAACGATTACGTAACCGTTTGCCTCTCTATCTTATAAGAACGTCTTTGTTCAAAATCTCACCACTTGCATTCCTCACTAAATACAGGTGACCTTGCTTGCGTGAGTGCTTGCGGCCAAGAAATCTTACCTCTTCCAAACGACCCTCTTCTCCTGTCCTATTGTGTGGGATGTAGTGCACGTCCTTATGTGCGTGTGCAAATCTGGATAAAATTGTGATTTTGGTACACAAGTACTTAGGCATTGAGATCAAAAATTGAGAAGCACTTGCCACACCCCTGTCATGGCCCCCAGCGTGGGATTTCAAGGTTACACAGGGGTGAATTTTGTTTAAAATGTTCCGATTGTGTTGAAATGCACATCATGTTATGTGTCTGTCTGGTTACCATGATTCCCAAAAAGGTATATTTATAACCGGTGACTATAGTTTAGGAAATTATGGGGTAAAACAAACTGTAAAATGTAAAAAAAGTCATTTTGGTTTGTACAGGGGTCACACATTAAAGTGCTCCAATGTTTGTACAATGTGGTTCAACATGTTTGGGTTAGCACATAGAATGAAAATATAGGAATAGTTTGGACTATCTTACGTGTCTGGTTTTTAACCAAAATGGCGATAACGAGTCTACAGCCTATTGGCAGCTATTGGATTCTATTTGACCTGCGACCTATTTTATATTGGATAACGTTAAAACTAAACATAACAGATAAGGCAAACCTTTCCTTATTTCAATCCTTTAATCTTGGGGAACAATTTGCACCACATATTAGCTAAATCAAAGCAACTTTTACCTTTTGGGACCGCATGTCAACACCAAAATTTGACTTTTTCAACCATTGTTTACAGTTTTTACCCCGTAACTCTGGAACTATAAGCCCTAAGATAGTGTAAACTATACCTTTGGGAATCCTTGTACCGAAACACCATGATGTGCTTTTTTAACACAATCTGGGGGCCATTAAGGGGGGTTGGAAAGTGCTTCCCTCAATTTTATATGGATTATCATTCCTAAAGTACTTGTTGTGACAAAAATTCACAATTTTAGCGAAAGCGCACCTTCTTTCACTACATCCCCCCTGCTAATAGTAAGTTCATATCCCTTATGCTTATATTAGATTTCCACGAGAACGCGATTCTCTACTATCCATCATTGAGGAACAATAATTATGAGGTTCCATGTAAGACCTTGGTCAATTAAAATGTAAGAATAATTTCACTGATTTTAGTATTGAACTATGGAGGGAGGGTGATACACCGTTAATGATCATTAACGTCTAAAACAAATCGTATTTGCTACCACCTATAAATAATATTCTGAATAGGTTTCAACGTTTTTTATCAAAATAAAAAGTGACAATTCCATCCTCAACTTTGTTGTGAAAATTTCCTCATTATCATCTGGTCCTAATTAGAATAGCCTATTGCCCCGTGAATACTTGTTTCCCCAGGCCCAGGTCTGAAGGTGGGTTTAATTGGGCGTCAAGCTAAGTGGGTTGCTCAATAGCTGCGCAAGTGAATCAATATATATATACATTCAATCAGCTACTGACCGCCAGCCGCTACCTGAACAAGCCTTCCGTATGACGGGAGATGCAAGATATAGTGGTAAGGTTGCGGAGATTCTAAAGGCAAACGCCTAATCCATTGTGCCGCTATATTGCCGCTAATTGACGTTCAACTAATAAGGCAAATATAATAAAAATACTGTTACTGTCAATTGTAAAAGCGTTGTACATTTTCTTTAAAATTAATAACATGTCATTCAATCTTCCCCTGAATTATCCGTATCAGTACTTCAACGAACAAAGCAACCCAGATTCTTTTTTATCTTGAAAATTTAGAGCTATTGTATTCCCGGCAATGCATTTGAAAATATCACAGGTGTTTATCATCGTGGTCCGACTTAGATTGAACTGTCCTCGTTTCACGCATCAATAACCTTGGTTTTCTACTGTGAGTTCCACTAACATGGACCGTATATTTCATCAGTTATTGAAAATGAAACGAAGATGAACGAAAGGTCCTGAAAGAAATGTTTTTTGGGCAAGCTGTGACCTAACTCTTTGGTGCAAAAAAGACCCTTAGCTATGATTGAACCTATATTTCTATTCAATTCACCGAGTTTTTAGAAGAAACAACAGTAAAAGGGTACCAGCGACCTATACGTAAGACATGCAATATGGGTACCATGCATTGCCTGAGATTACTAACAACCACTGTTTACTTTAAATAATCTCATCCTGATCGGCACCGAGTTACCTGTATTGCATATCCCTAACGTCCCTTAGAAATCTGACGATCACCGCAAAAAAGGAGCTTGCGTTATTTTTCTCGTTACATCTAGGACTATTTCCCCCCTAAAACAAGGCATGGGTCCGCTTCGTGATTTTTTTCAAAATGCATTTAAATTCAGTTAAAGGACGTTAGCCATATAGGTCGGTGAATACCAATGGTACTCGATTTCTTCAACAACAAAAACCCGCGTTAAATGAATAGAAATGTGTTAATCATCGACTTATGGGGTTTTGGTTCTGCACAACAATGTTAGGTCACAGCTTCTGTCAAACAACTTTTTTTCAATGAATTTTGGTTTATCTTCGTTTCCTTTTTGAAATAAATGATGAATATCGGTCAAGTTAATTTACCACACAGTCGAAGCTCAAAGGTTTATGTGCAAGTTCCTATATCGTAATAGTCTAAATGCCCATTAAATCACTCAATAAATCTGGCAGTTTTGAAATGCATTCCGCAATATCAAATATATTTAAAAAGTATAATATCATTTAAATGGAGAGACTATCCTTGACTATCTTATTATACGGTTGCGAATTTCGATAATGTAACAAACTGAAGATTCTGGTGGAAATGAGGGGCCTATAGGGATGGGATATCAGAAGCAACGCTAATGATGAAATGACTCATACAATGAAAGAGCGATTTTTGTTATCGAAGGTTTAGCTAAATAATAAACAAACTAAATAATTTATATAGTAAATAAATCAGTGTAAACAAGCACAAGTCACTCCAAACGAAGGTAATGATTAAATGATTTTGTGAAAGCCGCCATAGTATTTTGATGATTTTGATATTTAAAGAATAATCCCAATAAAACAGCAACAAAGATCTTCTTGGCAAAAAGCTAAAATATGTTTGCGACTTGTTTTCGTTTTGTGGGAGCACATCATTTATATACTCTCCATGCGAATTTCCAGGGCCTCCTACATGAAAGACTTGTAGAAATATTGTTAGATATAGGCCGTAATCCTTAATTTATGTATCCTATGTCCATGGTATTCCACCTCACTTTATTTTACAGCAACAAAGAGGCAGTAAAAATCTGACAGACAATATACCAGATGTCATTTTAATTATCTCTTTTAATGAGCTAACGACAATGACATCTCAAAAGAAACAAAATCAGAGACGTGCTTAGCCCGAAATGATGTATGTATCTAAGTGTGTATATCAAGAGGTTTTTTCAATAAATACAGCGAAATTGGAGCGTTTGTGAATTGTACGTATGTTAACTAAATGGGCCCTGTGCCGATTGTGGGAATTTCCGTACCATACCATAAACGCATCACACTAGCATGGAGCGATATTGTAGTCCGGACCAGGCCTTCGCCGAGTTTGTGGGATAGAAGAGCAAAGGAGACGGTTACTCTTTTGAATAACGGTATGTGAAGAAGTTATAAAATCAGATAGCAGTTTTTTGTTGCATATTTCAAAATAACCTCTAAAGGATATAAACTTCACAAATTATGCGCATATTCATGTTGCATGGGATATATATATAGGTAGCTAGATCTTCATCATGGTACGCAAATTGCTTACCCAGTGGTCGATAAATAACAGAAATAGGAGTAATGCTGTTTTAATGGTGAAAATGGACAAAATGTTTTAATGCAAGACCAACGTATGTGGCACTTACGTTGGTCTTGCACTGAAAAGGGGCAAAAATGTTTAATGCAAGACCAACGTTATTGCAGCACTTACGTTGGTCTTGCACTGAAAACTTTCAAAATGTTTAATGCAAGACCAACGTAAGTGGCACTTACGTTTGTCTTGCATTAAGCGGAAAAAGCGAATTGCATATACGTTATTTTCCTTTTCTAATTAAAACTTTTTAATCACTTACATACTTTCGCACATAGTTTAAAGTATGCGCGAATACCTCCTCTTTCAAAATGTACCAAAAACTCATAGCTGGGTACAGTAGTGAAAGAGTGTGCGCTTCTGGATAAAATTGTGATTTTTTACACACAAGTACTTTAAGCATTAATAATCCATAAAATTGATGGAAGCACTTGCCAAACCCCTTAATGGACCCAGCTTGGGTTTCAAGGTTATACAGGGGTCAAAAAGTTTTAAAATGTCCCAATCATGTTGAAAAAGCACATGACACTCTTTCTCAGATTACAAGGAATCTAAAAAGGTATGGTTTGCACTATCAATAGCTTATGGTTTAGGAGTTTTGGGGTAAAAATTGTGAAAAAGTCAATTTTGGTGTGTATATGGGTTAAAAGTTAAAAGTTGCTTTGATTCAGGTAATATGTGGTGTATATTGTTTCCCTAGCTTATAGGATTGATGTAAGGAATAGTTTGCCTGATCTGTTATGCTTACTTTTCACGTTATCCAACAAAATAGGTCACAGGTCAATAGAATCCAATAGCTGCTAATAGCTATTGACTTTATTCGCTATTTTGGTTAATAACCAAAACACTGATAGTTAAACATTCCATTTATCATTCGAGAGCTTGTACGTTTGAACCACGTTTTACAAAAATTGGAGCAACTTTTAATTTGTGACCCCTGTACAAACCAATACTAACCGTTTACCATTTTATTTTACAGTTTTCACCCCATAATTCCAAAACTATAAGCCATAGTTAGTATAAACTATACCTTTTTGGAATCCTTGTAGCTCCTTAATTTTAACCAGCACCATCGTATGCTTTTTCACACAATCTTAACATTTTAAACTTTTAACCCCCTGGTACCTTGAAATCCAGAGTGGGGGCCATGAAAGGGGTGTGACAAGTGCTTTCATCATTTTTTTTTAATTATCAATGCCTAACGTGCCTAAAGGTTCCTTGTGTACCAAATTCACAATTTGTATTCAGATTTGCACATGAGAGTTGTGCACTACCCTTATCATGTATCACCTGCGTCCTTACTGCTCTTTTTACGTAATGTTCTTTGATATGAGTCTGATATTTTTTGTGTGAAATGTACTTCAAATATGATACAGCTTCTAACGCAGCGTCCTGCGGCTAAGCCATAAAACTTACTATAGAATTGTAGAGAAGGTAGGAGAAGGACATCCTTTTGATTACTCGCTTGTTTGTTTATATGTTTGTTCTTCATTTCAGTGAGTGGTATGGCTGAATCCGGTACTCTTACCGCATTAATGGGTTGCAGGTCAGTTAGACCAATAATAAATATTATTAATAATAATACAGTAATCCTTCTAGCCACTTTAAACAATTTAGGAATAAATTTAGGTTATTGACATAAAAAACATTCAACAAAAAGTAATCCTTACATAAAGGTTTATTATTTATAAAAGCCTAAACAAGGTTTTTCTGAAATATTCAGGGGAAAATATTTAAGGAGAAATTGCTCGAAAATGCATACAGAAGTAGGCGCGATGTTGGTAGTTTATCCTGTAAAAACGACCGTGCCCGTAGTGTTTCTACTTTAGCTTTGATCGTACGTAGGAGCTGAAAAACAGATAAAGCTACTGCAGGCAACAATTCATTTTCCCAATTACTTTAGGTGACTAAATAGGCCCTACGCGCGCGTACCTTTGATGCATTCTGTTATGATGTCTTGTGGACGTCTAAGGTCAGAAATACCTTTCAAAACACAAATAAACGAGCCTTGTGCACAAGTGATCTGAATTTTATATAACAAAACAGATTTAATGATTTTAATCAGATTGGATCAAGAATTTGGTATGTCCAAAGCACAATTATCTATACAATTCAAAATTACACTTATCAATTCTAATCTTACTCAGAGTTCATTTATGTCTCCAACTAAAAGTAGCGCTGCAGTTCAACGTTGATATGTCCTCACAGCGAAGACTCCAAATGACAGTATGCAAAGGCACGCTTGAAAATCTTCAAGTAATATATTCCATGGGAATCTTCTCAGTCCTGAAGGTAATTTTGTCCAGCAGTTCAAGACGACAAGGTTAAAAAATTCCCTCGACGACACTAATATTCCACAGTATATCAGTCCAGGATAATCACCACGATTTCTATCTGTCCACAATTAGGAATCCTATTTTGATTCCCAGCACTTTTGGCTTCAAAGACGACAGTAGAATAATTAAAGCGACTCTGCTCTGCTCTGCTCACATGGAATTATAAATCCTGGCACTAGGTACTTTACAGGTCTGCTCCTCAATGCAGAGTAAAACTAGCTATGACTTCTAGCTACTTGTTACTAGTGGATGCTGGCAGAGAGTCCTTACTCAAATCTCCATTTTATACTGACTTCACAAAGTTCCCAAGTCTTAAAATAGACATTACCACAGCATCATGCATAAACATAACCTTGCACTAGCTGACCGATTGGAATTCACATAAATTATATCATTTGATTACATCACTTCCCATATATAACTTTATGGGGGAATCCCCCAGATCATGCAATGTTTTGATCTTAAAGCATAAACAAGTTGACTCAGTTGCTAAGTTTACATTTTGGGGAATTCCCCATTTCCCTTATTGTGCAATCTATCTAACAGGTGCATTTTGCACAAACAACTCTAGGGGAATTCCTATTCTCTTTTCAACATAAACAAAGCACTTTTTCCCGTGAGATATCTGTCTCAAATAAAATTGAGAAAAAAATAATTATTGGAATCAAAATTTTAGGGACTATAAGCTAATACTTATGTTTTCGCAATTCACCGCGCCAGCACTTTTCACTCGCATCACCGAGGTTTTCGTGCACGATGGCAAGGGAGAACTGGCTTGATCTAACATCCCAGCTTCAGTGTCGCTTGTAACAGAATAAAAAAAATGCCATAATTTAAAACGTCGTTGCCTTTCAATATAATCCCCAAACATGCTTAAAATAAATAAAATACTACTTTTCAATTCATACCGTATTATTTGCAAATATAAACAACGTTCCATTGAACAAATCTGTATAAACGAATTACTCCATGAGAGCACTACAGTATACGGTACAAAACACGACTATTTTTTAGCGTTACCAAATTTCGCCGCACCACAGGTCCAGCCCCTGGTCCCAATAGATGTGCACGAAGCAGGCCCGTACGCAGGGGGGGGTGCGGGGGGGTGCGGGGGGCAAAAGGTCAACTGTTCCTGATTTTTTTGATAAAAAGGGTCCAAAATTTAGAGATTTTGACAAGAAGTCCCCTGTTTGGTATTAAATTTCACACTAGTCCCAAAAGGACTTTTTAGAGGGGGTTAGGCCACTTTTAGCAAAAAAGGCCACTTTTTTCGAAGTCACGACGGCACACCCCCCCCCCACCCCCCACAAAAAATAAATCCTGCCTGCGTACGGCCCTGGCACGAAGCACATTTGCACAGACGTTGAACCAAATTTTGTTTGTAATCAGAGTGGCAGCGGAAAAATTGTTGAAGTGCACGTTAAATCATCACCGCCATTTATTTAGTACTAGTGTTTCTAATTTGTTGCCCAACAGCGGCGGAAAAACAACCTTAATGAACGCCCTCGTCAGCGTAAATCTTGCTGGTCTTGATATCGATGCAGTGTAACTTCTCAACGGGACCCAAGTCACAATTCCAATCATTTCATCCACTTGTTGGATATGTTTACAACAGCATGACCTTTTACCAGAGACGCTTGACAGTCAGAGAGTTACTTAGTTGTGGTAACAGTATATATTGTATCATATAAGAATAAGTTTCAGACAACACTAGGGTATCATTAAAAGATGAGTGGCGTTTTATGTTGTCTGCTTTTTATGTTCAATGTTATTTAATTCTTCTGGCATGTACTCTTATGGATATACGAAATGCTAATTTTGCCTATACTTAATGCCGAAGTTTACCAAGGTTTACAGTCTGCAATATATCCATGTCCCAAAATCTCCACTCATACTCAGAAACTTGTGGGATCAACAACAACATTCAGAACTTAGTGTGGTGATCGGGTTGCTTGGGCAAGACATTTAATTAAAATAACCACCCCCTCGCTTGTATAAAACGATATTTGCTTGAGGTTAAACGGACTCGTCGCTGGTGCGGGAGAGACATTGAATTCCCTATCAAAATCCAAATTATTTTTTAAAAGGGGAGATGGATAGCTTTATTTATCTCTACGTCCCTGTTCGGACAAGGTAGTAGCGTTAATTTTTTCTTGTTAGATCTAAGGCCATTTCCCCCTAAAAAAAAAGGCAGGGGTTGACAAGTGGAAAAAAATGCAGTCATGGGACGTTAGGAATATAACCTGACTCTCACAAATTTTATACTAGCCATATGGTCAACAACCGTATGGTAGGACTCATTTTATTGAGAGCTCTTCACCCTATATTAAATATTTCCCTAAAAACCAAATCTTTCAACTGAACCAACTTTACACCCAACTTTCAACTGAAAATTACCGCACTATCGTCAACAAGTAGCCAGCTCCTCCCTTAAATACGAATTTCGGTACAAATTGACTAACGGAAAACAACCCTGGAACCGCGTATCAATGAATGGTTTCCAGTATTTCCTCCTCTATACAACACTATTTGAAATTAAATTACCCACAGGGACATTGCTGTAATCATAGAACACTAATAAGGACGAAAGGAACCAAGGTTAATCAGTCCTATTCGTGTAATTAGAATCAATGTTTGAATGGTATCTTATCATTCATTTGTTAGAGTAACGTGTTCGTTTTCTGGTTCTGAATTGGGTGGTTTATATTAAGTCATTATTTTAATGATCTGTCAAATTTAGCCATTCTAGTCGCACAATAGGCATCTATCCAAGGCATCTAGAGATTGGGGCGGGAAAATTTCAAAAACTTATAACTTGAACTTCACCCAAATTTTTCTCCATATACAATACGTACGGTTTTTCTTCCTCCAAACCCTTGTCATGATTAATAAAAATAATTCTTATCTCAAGCCGTTTACTATACCATACAAAGTCCAACATCAAAGAACTTCAGGACATGATGTCTCAAACTAGAATTAACACTCTGGAAACTCATTATTAAAGAGACTGAAGCGAATCCTATAAAGGTTATGGCACAAAGATGAATGATCGATCAATTACAATAAATATTGCAATACATTTGGATCTAAGCCCGAATAGTCTTCAGGCTTGACATGGTCTGTGGAATGACTGATTTTGTGTTCTGTTGTAGACTCCTTTCTCTTGGTTCTCAGTGCGTTGGTCAACGATGTGTTCCTTTACTAGAACCAACCGAATTTCCTATTAATGTTCAACGCACATGTTCCCCTACCCTAGTAGGTCTCCTACATGATTTATTAATGTATCCACAGGGTTATACCAATGTATATAAATCATACTTCATACTTCATTTCCTACAATTCGCGACGTTGTCATACAAGAGGCCAGGGTAATCTAAAGATAAAATGACTCCATGGTAGGTATATGCCACACAAACAAAATAATATGCACGCTAGTGTATACGTTTATTATGCGTAATTGAGAAAAAAATATAAATATTGCTTCCTATTTATCTCTGATCATTCCTCAGCTCTCCTTGAAAAATGGTCAAAAAAACGTCCCTCATTGGTGGCAAACCGACCAACGATAGAATATCGAGTGGAGTAAAGAAGCGTGTCAGTATCGCTGCTCAGGTTATTCCAGCTTTTTTAATTCTTTGTATTGCCCGATTACTAGCAAAACCCTGCCGTATGGCGTTGGTTCGCTACCATGGATCGACTTTATTGTGAAATAAAATATTTATTATAATTAAGAGATATTTGCCTGTCATTTTGTTCAAAACACACGATTTATCTCAGAGAACAAACAGTGACAAAATATTTGAGTTTTCATTTTAATTTGTAGATTTCTGAACAATCCAAGATACTTTTATTTTAAGGCCTACCAGCGCTTAGACCTCCTACGTGGCACACGTTCTGGTTATCCAGTTACGGAACCTGGCAGCACTAGGCTATACGATTCTGTGTATCCACTTTCCATCACCGTCCCTTCTGACGGGTCTTCATGTTATTTGACAGGTTGAAACTATGAATCGATTATGTTTTGTTTTTCTTCTGTAAAGCAAACTACCAACTACAACACTACTGTTATTATAGCTTTGCATAATTCTTAAAGCAGCGCATTTTCTGTTATCCTATAGGTTTATGCAATAAAATCATAATTAATTATCACTATCACTCAGTTTTACATTACTTTGAATCCACGGTCCATCGTTGTCCTTTTCAATCATCATATACTATGTTGTTTTCTAATGTTTTTTCTATGATGCTACTTCTATATGCCTATAAATCAAGCATCGTTACCTTACACTACACTTTTTGAAACTAAATCAAAATCACCGTATGTTAGACTATTTCAAGATGCTCACATCAAATTATATATGCATGGGATCAAAGGCCAAATGTAAATATTTACTAATTTTGATTAAATACTTCGCCGAAGTAAACAAGTTGTTTCTGCTATAATTAAGTTAGGCGTTTTCGGCCTACTTATTTTTTCTTGCTGTTTCTTTCTTTCTTTCTTTCGTCTTTTCTTACAACCACTACTCCTCCTTAGCGGCTTGACCTCTAATGACCTAACGCGCTCAGAGTAACGACCTGGCCACAAGCTATAGCAGTTGTGTTTGTTTGGGGTCAGCGGTCACGTAGGGTTCCACAGGGTCCAAAAGTGTTATTTTCTTTAATAATCTCCTCCTACGTTTTACCATTGCAAGTAATGTGACTCATGCATAAGAAGCAACTTGAGACCCTTCAGAAAAGGTATGGGTCGAAGAGGTCAAAATTTTTGGGTCATTAGGGGCACTTCCGGTCTTATTGTTAAAAATTTTTCAAAAAAAAAAAATCTTCATCTACTATTGCAAC
>JAMKCH010013002.1:0-25984 GCA_023653785.1 Ophioderma brevispina
TAGGAACTCAATCTGGTTTAAATCCATTGAAATATGCGTGCCATACAGCAATGTTAACCCATTTCAAAACAACAGACAAAACAGACTACAACATACATCATCAATATACAACACAACAACACATGGACAAGTGTTCCATGTGTCTCCTGCCTTGAGGAAGGCGACACAAAACATAGAAGCACATAAAAAACGGCACTGACAATCTTCAATAAATTCGTATTCTAATAACAGGCATCCACACACACCATACATTTTTTTAACACCAAAATCCCAATAAGAATTAGTTCTTGAAACCTTCACTGTAACTGTCTTATCTGTGTGGTATTACACCCCAATATATTTGTGAGTAGCATCATTTGGCACTTCCTCAAAGTTACAGAAAAGAGCAGAGAAACTCCTACCATATATCAGCACTAATGATTTGGCTTATCTGGAGGAATGATTATTGGACAGCCACCTGGTCCCATTAGTGACCACCAGCCATGGTAACAACTACACATCGACTGCGGAAAGAACCAATTGTTGTAGATTCATTAATTTCGTCTACTACATACATACATACATACATACCTACAACATTAATAACGCCTTTCACCCCCCCCCGAGGGCTCAAAGCGCTTACAAATAGAAGAAATTTTTAAGTGCAGAATAGATTACAACAACATTAAATGCTCATGAAAATAATACCTGTCATATATCAACAAAATTGCAAGAGCAGGAACAGAAAACAGACAAATACTATGTTAATACAAAGATCAGTTGGAAAACAAAATATGTCTTAAAACCTTCTTAAGGCATCCACTGAAACAGTTTCTGATATATTCCTCGGGAGGTTATTTCATAGCTTAGATGCATGAACTGTAAAGTCCTATCACCAGCCTGGTTTTTTTTGTCCATAGGATACTTCAAAATCAAAAAATTCAAACTGAAATTATCCATGGATGAATGTAGATTTCTCTTTGGAATATAAAGTTTTTAGGCAATCGATATATACATATATAGGTTTGCCAAGAGTTTATAAACCATATGCAGAAGTAATTTAAAAGTTATTTCTTTTTTTAACTGGTAACCAGTGAAGAGATTTAAGTAGAGGTGCAGATTCAGGCCGTCTGTCTACTCTAAAGACAATTCGGCAGCCCAATTTTTGGAAGGCGTTGAAAACGCAGTTGTGTGATTTTGGTATTGAATATAGTATCCCAGTTTAACACTAAATGTCCAGACGAGAAAGAATAATTGAACGTGCAGCGTGATTGCATGTGTCCTTATCAATATATCTGCGTATCTGGATATGTTTCTCAGGTGATATGTGATGGTACGACTGATGTTTGTGACATGTGACACCATGGTCCTGTTTTAATCGAAATATCACCAATAAGATTTCTGAGAGTTGGTGATGATTAATCACAAGAATTTCCAATGTTTAAAGTAATTTCCTGGAAGACGATGTTTGGTAGTATGAAGATGAAGCAATTACTGTCCTTAGAGTCTTCAGTTTTAGTTTTGTTTAAGTCATCCATTTTTGATGTCTAAATGCAGTTTTGAAGTTTTGAATTGCAACACTTTAGTCCATCCAGTGCAGTTGGATCAAATGATAAATAAAGCTGAGTATCGTCGGCATAGATATGTGGTAATCCACTTTGTGGTAACGTGCAATCCACCAACTGGCAGTGTGTAGATGTTTGTAGTCTTCCAATAGGAACCTACCACAGAAGCCGCGTGAGGGTGCAGGCCAAATTTTGGCAGTGATCGATTGGAAAGTTCACCTGCAACTCGGCTGGACCAACCATTTAAATATGAACGGAACGCAGTCTAGGGCTTTTCTTGCGACTGCAATGCCTGTGGATTTAAAACTGTGTAATTAATATCTCATGGTCAATGGTATCAAATGCGGGCTAGAGGTCCAAATATACCAGAAGCACAACATTTTTTTGTTGATTGATCATAATATCATTTTTTGACCTTTATCAAGCTGAATTCTGCGCTGTGACATGCCCTATAACACGATTGATGAACCTCACCAGGTTATGTCGGTTCATATGTTCTGTTATTCTAGAAAACAATTTCTCGATTGATTTTTCATATGAATGTGATATTAGAGACTGGTCTATTAGTCTTTTTAGTCATTTTCATGTTCACAGTGATGCGCCTTCTCAAAAGTGGCTAATTACACCCAGATTTTCCAAAATGGTTGCGTGACAGTACATCTCTTGTTTTGTCTAATTTTGGAATTCTAGGGATGAGGGTGGAACCCACTGTTGCTGTTACTGTAGGTCATGGGTACTACTTCTGAAACAATGCTTGCAGACAGGGGATGTGTCACCCCATGCCGGTGTTCGTCAGACTGATGAATGAATGGCCTAATTACATTTTACACCCTTCCCACCTATGTGTATTGTGTGCTTTATTTGGTTGGTTACAGAATAAACACATGATACAGAGTAGTGCACAGGGTATAATGTATTCTGAACAGCTATGAAAATGTAAGCAATTTCATTGGCTGATGCCCGGGTTCAATTCGTGTAATTGAACCCAGGTAGTAACGCTGCATATTAAAGTTATTTTTAGGTTGAAGCGCTACGCGTCATACCGCGTTTTGCTACGTTCTCGCGTGCCTGCCAACGTTACTCTCGTTGCGTATGATAGTGCGTTCAACGGGTTGTTAAGATTTTTCTCACTGGGTGAATGGCATCCTTTCTTGTTGGTATTTACGCTGTAAATTATCGCGAAATTGGGTTAAAGATGACCCTTAATGAAATTGCTGTTTAAGAATGAGAATAAGGTATGATTTGGGAACCGGTACTCTCGTTACTACTAATTGACCCGGCGACACCATTATTTGTTGCGTGGAAGAACTCGGCCTCCGCCTCGTCGTCCACATTAAAATAATGGTATCGCCTTGGGTTCAATTCGTTCGTAAAGAGAGTACCAGTGTTCCCAAAATCATACCTTTATTCTCTCAAATTATGCCGCAGTGAACAAATTCAATCTACGTTAACTATAGTCCATTTCCTCTACCCTCCGTGCATTTGTAGTGATGTCATAACCTTAACGCAGCTTTTACGCGCCAGCGTCAAGATCTGCCGCTTTTTGTGCAGCGGCGCGTGTGAAAAAGCGCCGTCGCTTTAAGCCAACGGCTGGCGATTTAACTGGTGCGACCATCAAATATCGCTCTGACGTTACTGGCACGAGGTAGGAAATGAAGTATACTTATCTAAAACAAATTTTTAACAA
Source organism: Ophioderma brevispina (assembly GCA_023653785.1). Lineage (NCBI taxonomy): Eukaryota > Metazoa > Echinodermata > Ophiuroidea > Amphilepidida > Ophiodermatidae > Ophioderma > Ophioderma brevispina. The sequence continues at coordinate 3,232 of JAMKCH010013002.1, forward strand.
CTGGATGTTATAAGAGTGAGTACAGGCACAAATTTAACAGAGGGCACAGTGGTGGCAGTTGATCAGCCGCTCGCCCCATAAGCGTAGGTTGTGGGTTCGAGCCCCGCTGTGTCGCCAATGTGTTGCTCATATTTGGGCAAGTCCTTTACCTCTCTTGCCTCTCTCCACCCAAGATATAAAATGGGTACCGGCATATGCTGGGAATGCAAACAGACTCGCGGTGCGGGAGTAGTGGCAACCCCACAGCAACCTTAGCTGAGGGAGTCTGTCACAAACGCCAATGACAGAGAGATGGCCACTCTGGCGCCTGCGGTCGCACCATTTGCATTTGCATAGGCCAAACATTATAATAACATCATACCTTCCCACCTATTTTGGTATCACTGTGCGTTTATTTTGTTAACAGAAGAAGAAGCCATGATCAGAGTAATGTGCAAAGGTTTATGTAATTATGTTGCATGAAATCCCATTCATACTAGTTTTAACTATTTAGTGTATGTTACTTATGTCATGATCAAATGAGTGGGGCATTTCGGTAGATTCTTGCAAACCATGATTTTTTCACTAAGTAGGCATCATAACATTATCAACAATGTTGCATTTTTTTCGGCTGCCATCTTGTATATTGGCGCCATTTTGAAAAATGGCCCGTCTTTCATAATTAAATGTAGGACCTATATCTTGGCCTCTGAAGCTCATAGGAGTATAATTCTGGTGTCTATACCCCCCATGTTTTTTTTTTTTAGGGTCAAGGAATTCAATATTTGAGTTGGTTTATGGTATTATGTCTTCATTCACTAGAAATTCAAGATGGCCACTAACATGTCCGTCATAACATAAAATCTGAATATCTCGGCTTTCTGGAGCAATATGACGATGCTTTTTTGTTTCTTTACATAGGTTCTTGAGGTCAAATAATCAATTTCGTTTCACGTCAAGTTACATGACGTTGCTTTCATAGAATCCAAGATGGCCTCCAAACAGACCGTCATTTTATGGTCATTAATATGTACAGTTCCTTATATGTCAGCTTTTGAATTTCTGAAGTCATATCTATAACATGAGTTTTAGCGTCCTTTTTATGTGCTTTGGGGTCAAGAAATGAAAGTGATACATGTCTCTTATCTTATTCTAATGATATCATGTCCTTAGCCACTCTAAAATCAAGATGGCCGGCCAATTGGGCCCCAATACGTTAAGTTGTTATTTCTTAGTGCTTCAAAAGCAGGTAATGAAGACAATTCTCAAGTAAAGAGGTCGGTCAGTATTCAAGAAATTACCCAGAGATGGTTTCAATACCATGATGGGTAGCATTTTGAGTAAAGATGATGAGTATATGAGGTGGCCATCCCCTGTTTGGAACCACTACCGATATGAATCCATTTTGTGTGCATTAAATATCACGATATGGCGTTTGGGCTCACATTTGATAAAATATCAGAGAGTAGATGATTTGATTTGTTCAAGCTTAAAAAGTAATGAGCAAAGGAACGCATACATGAGATGAGTTTCAGCTTGTTCCGATAGCCTGTATCTGACTTGAAGGAAAAATAATGATAAAGGATGCTAACCTTGTGGTAGGTCATTGTCGAGTTCATTGTATTGAAGTAAAAACAATGATATAAACGTATACCTGAAGTTCAAAAATACTCGCTACTATGTTCCAAAAGACGTGAGCGTTGGTATTCTTGATAGTACATACAAACTACATACACGTGGCCGAAATGCCTTAACATCAGTCACCCTATGACAGCTACCCTTTGACCTAAAAAAAAACACAGCATTGTACAAACAATACAACACACTTAGACACTAACAAAATTAAAAACATTAATTTGGCACTCTGACTTTCAGATCCGTAAAACCACGACATGCACTGCAGCGAAATCTATGTTCTATCAAAATTGCATAATAAACCAAGAGAAACACTAAATTGAAGCGCAGCCGATTGTGAGTGCATTACATCTACCTATATCAAAGATACAACAGAATAACTCCAAACTTTAACTATCCACAAGAAGCATTATGTACTCACAGCCATTGACATTAAAGCCAATGTCTAAAACAGGTCTCTGAATCATGTGAAAAAAAAACCAGCAACACATACCGCCAAATGGAATATAATAAGACATCTGTCTCTGGTAGAGGGGAAACAACTTTTCGCTTGCAAGTACTCATTAAAGGAGAACCCGTACACGAATAATATTAAACAATATACACTATAAAAGATTATTGACCACAATCGAGTGTTTCATATAAAAAAACGGAATTATATAATCCTAACAATGAATTAAAAAACCATCTAGTCTGACCATGAGCTATTTAAAAATCGCGCTAGTGTATAACGCGTTATGCGATACGACGCGGCACGTTCAGTCAATGCATGCCATAGGAAATACACATTAGAAAGCATCATGCGTGAAGATGTATGACGCTACTTTGCCGTCCGTATCGCATAACACCAAATACATATCCCATATACAGAGTGCGAATTTCAAATAGTGCTGGGGTCAGGACAAAATGCTTTAATCTCGTTTTTGGTTAGTCTAATTCCGTTTTCCCAGGAAACCCTCCATATGTGTCAACAATTGTATTTTACAGCAAGCGTATTTTGTAAGTTATTCTTGATACAGTTTATCCTTTAACACACAAAACAGTGGTCCTAATCCCCATGGGAAGGTCATGCTCACCATCAGTAGCACTTGAAAAGACATTTGGAACATCCTAGATGACATCATCCTTTAGAAAACCTATAGAAAGAGACACAAAATCCTAAATCATTTACATCCACATCCAAAACGGCAGAATGTCAAATCCTTATTTCACACAGGTTCCGCAAAGATCCTGGAGGAAAGGACAGTTAGGCACTCCTACGCTTGCGAAAGATCCATCTAATCCAAAGAGCTATCGTGACCAAATCACGCCTCAGCAGACCTACAACCTCTTTAGAACGTCTCAGCATTGCACCTCTGAGAGACGAACACTTATACGCAGAACACACAGGTTTCCTGCCAGGCAAATCAACAAGACGTTAAGACCTCAACTCAACACTTGGAAGATGGTTTCGAGAAGGGTTAGGTAACCGGAGTTTTGTTTTGTCCCGACCATGACAGCTTCTGACACTGTTATAATAACATATGCCTACTACAGAGTAAGATCTTGGAACTCCACTGATGCCATCCGCCTTGACTGAGCTGCATCAAGATTGCTTGCAATCAGGGTGTTCTTTGTTCAGCTGGGGGCGAAGAAGAGCCGATGGCATAGATTCAAGAATGGACTACCCCAAGAGAATGTACTCACTCATCTCCTGTTCAACATCTATACCAATATGACAACCAAAGAGCAATCAGGAACCTGTCGTTTATCTGTGCAGATGATCTCGGAATCAGTGCACAAGATGCAGACTGTTGAAGGGAGATTCTTCAAAGCTTTAGATGAACTCACCCTCATTTATAAGGAAAAACCACCTAGTGGCAATCCATTCAATACACTGGATTTGAATTTTTAAGTTCTTCATTCTAAGTCTTGTCATTGAATATCATCTGGTTTTTTTGGGGGTTTGTTGGGGGGGTTGTTGTTTTTGTTGTTTTGTGGGGGGGGGGGGGGGGGGGGGGGGGGGGGGTTTTTTGTTGTTTTTTTTGGTGTTCCGGGGGGGGAGGGGGGGGGTTTCCATTGTTTTTTTTTGTTGGTGGGTTTTTTTTTTTTTGGGGGGGTGGGGGGGGGGGGGGTTTATTGTTTTGTTTTGTTTTGTTTTTCAGAATTAGAGAATTTAAGAAGACAAGAGTAAAAGCATGTTCATGGGATAACATCTTGAACAAACTCACTGGCAAAAGATAGAGTACCTACCCACATCGACAGGCACTGGCCCTGTTTTACCTCTGTGAAGTATACCTGCCCATGTATGGGAAAGATCACCTCATGCTTAGAAGCTTGACCCTAGCGTTAAATGCCTTCTGCTGGCTTGTCACAGGTTGTCTTCGTCCACCACCAATGGAGAACTTACATTTTAGGGCAGGAATTGCTCCACCAGACATTCGTCGAAGTGCAGCGAGCATGTCAGTACTAACGTGAAGCACCAATTTCCAGGAAGACGACCTGGACATATGGTGCTTCAGCGTAAGATACTTCACGTTGAGAGTATCCCAGAGACGCTGTCTGGTAATACCTGCCTTAAATCCAGAAGCGTTTTCTTCAGCCAAGTCCAACCTCTTGAAGCATCTTCTGAGGAGTTTAAGGGAGCCGCCTTGTGTAAGAAAGACTGTTTCAACCATAACATCTATTGGTTTGAACTTGAGATCAGACCTTCTACCTGGAGCCGACTCCTCGTGGACTGAATGGCGATGTCCAAACAGATTGAGCACCGGTATTGGATCAGGATACGTTTGTAGATGGGAAACAGTGGGTTTGCCCAGTTTTAGAGCAACCGCGCACAAACAGGACCTTGCCGAATTGACCGGAATGAACAAAACAGCCAGATGTTGTACTCGCCTCAGGCTAGAGCATATCAGTCATTTTTATTTAGAAATACATCCATGGATAAAACACAGAAAAGAATACAAATTACATTACTTCCACGTTGGAAATTGAGAAATATGTGTTTGGACTCCGCTCTCGATAAGAGGAATAAAAACTGTCACATTTGCCGCACCCACTGCAGGGCTGCCTCGCAGTTGAATTCACAACTTGACGGAATAAGTGTCACGGAATGTACTTAATTCCATCAAGGCTGCTGATTCAACTGGGTGGTGGCAGAATGTCATTGTGGGTGGAAATAGCAAATTGATGGCTACCCTATGTTTATGGAACCGAATAAAATCAATTCAACCCCCCACTAGGCTTTATCATCACTCGAGTTAATGCCTATACTGGGTTTACAGCCCTATCTGTTTTTATTGTTATTTGGGGTTTAGATCCGATATCCTTTATCGTGGGTAACAAAGCTGACCCCCAGATAAGGAATTGTAACCCAGATAAGGCTTGTATTATACCTTGTTTTACGCTTGTATTAGGGACTATAAGGTGAAAATGACACTTATGCTTCCATAAGCTTCCAATAGATGCTGTTCATGTTGACTGGATGAATTTAGCAATGTTTGAAGCCAACCCTAAAAGTGAACACATCCACCTAACACACACTGACTTTAAATTGGATCCGAAACAGATTATATACCAGTGCTTTAATTGTGAACCGGGCCATTTGCTCGTAAGAATAAGAGAATCTAATCACTTTCATTTCTTGACCCCAAGCATATAAAAGACCTAAAACATGTTTATAGTGTGCTTCATAAATTCAAAAGCTGAAAATATATGGAATTGTACATATTGATGGCAATACAATAGGTTTTTTTGGCGGCCATTTGGATTCTAGTGTAAGCAAAGTGATTTAACTTAGACGTGTCACGAAATGATTATTTGACCTCATAACTATGTAAAGAAACAAAAATCATCTTCTATCTGCTTCAGAAGCCGAGATATAGTTTATTATGTTATGAACGGGGCATTTTGGCGTCCATCTTGGATTTATAATGGATGGAGACATCACACACATTAACTCACATCAAATATTAATTCCTGGATCCTGAAAACATGGGTATAGAACACCAGATTTTATGTCTCTATGAGCATTCAAAGCCCGAGCTATATGCAAAAGTAATTTGGAATGGCCGGGGCCCATTTTGAACAATTGCCACCCACATACCAAGATGGCCACCAAAAATGCAAACATTATTTTTTTTTTTGATAATTTCATGATGCATCATTAAAAAAAACATTGGTTTGCAAGAATCTACCCGAAATCCCACTCAATTACCCAAGTACATATACTAAGTTGTCCCATCCATCATGTCCACCACTACCCACAAGATATTTGTAATGTTAGAATCCTACAAATTCCATCCCAAGTCACAATTTTACCTGTGTTATAGTATATTCTTCGAAAACGATCTTTTAATGCTTGGATGGGCGGGGGTGATCGTGAGCAAAAGATGATGTACCATTATCTCTCGTTATTAAGTCGAATAGCTGCTCTGATGACAGTAGTTTAGTTGGTATACATGTAATATTTTCACATCAATGTGACCATGTCTTGTATCACACAGCCGCTATCTACTCGTTCTTATTTCCGCGAGTTATCATGGCTATTGAGATAAGCGGATAAGACGAGTATCGTGGTATTTAGTCCATTGATAGCATGCAAGTTAACTCACCCGGATTTCGGCAATTGAATTGAAACGTAAGAGAAATTAATCTCCTTCCTTGTTTTGTGTGAGCTCTATAGACTTACTAAGCTCCATTCATTGCCGTTTCGACTGAGAAGCTCCGTTTCTGACCAGTGGAACGATCTGGTTCACGTGTTTGGAAGATCGCTGTTGGATGAATCTACTAAGCTAAATACCACAGGTGCCTTGAGTCCCATCGCGCACCTGCCCCATTTTGGGAAATTTCACCTCATTGATCTGTGAGCTCACAAAAATCCTATTCTTAACACATAAAACCTAGACTTAACACCATTTTTAGACACAATACTTACCTAAAATCTGCTGATCATCAGCTAGCCAACTTCTGTCAGACTTGTGCCGCCTAGGTTGTTAGTAACCGTCTGTAGAGCTTCTTTGCTATAAAAATTAAACCTATCAACCAGAAAAGATCAATATCAGAAACCTTAAAGTAGCATTATAACAATCTGTAGAAAGATGTTCCTATACATACCACGAAAGCTTCTAGCATACATTTTCTTCTTTCTTTTTAATATATATCAGAAGTGTAAAAATCATGGCAGAAATAGTTCCGACTTATCAGATATTCTCCAGCTTAACTGAAAAATTGGTACGGTCTACGAGTCGTGGCATGGTTTAGCAGTCGACGCTACTTCTCTTTGTGTACCATAAGCATGGTGTTTTGATTACGCTTGATCGGTCCCGATCGATAAAAAGAGGAATAACGCTCTATATTGTCTGTAACTAAATGGGCTTCCCTCCATAAACGCCCCTTATTCATTCTTTTTTTTCAACAATGTGTCATACATAAAGTAAACACTGATCATTACCGTTGTGAAAGTTTCCATGCATCTCTTGTCAGCGCACATTAATATTAAGTTGAAATCACCATTCTTTACCTTTTGAGCTGCCATTACTGCTTAATTACTTATCAGGTCAGGCTTATAGCATACCAAAACAATCCTCTGGGTCCTGTTGGTATTGTTTGGAAATATAAACAAAGAAATTTACCCTCGCATAGTTTGTACTTACTTTTGGTATGATGAATCACCCAGACCAAGCACAGCAAATTTAACGTGGATATGGAGTTTGCTGGCAAGTTTTTCCTCATTATAAATCTCTCAAAATACCTGTGCACACAAAATAATACACATTTTGAAAGATGAACCTCAACTAACTTTGATTACGCTTGTAAGTCACTTTATTTAACATTCATGAGTGATTCCATGTGAAGGGACATGTCTGTTTCTTTCAGAAAAAAAAATTATATAGGCAAATGGGTGGCTTTTTTTTGGTGCTATGTTTAGGGCAACCAAAATAGGTTGAAACTCCCTAAACTTCACTCGGTCTGCTGAGGTCAATTATTACACCCAATATGAGTCTTGGTCATGGTTCTTCTGACCGAGTATGAAGTTAAAGGTGGGCTTGTTCTGATTTATGTCTATTGTGTTCTCTACTTATGGCATCGGGTGCCCCTATTACACCTCCTGCGTTTTAAAGTGGCATCCCCACTCTTGCATATTTTATATTATTGTTTCAAACTCATTTTTTTGTTTTATTAAATCGTTCAGATTTTATATTTGTTACAATATTTATATTGTGTAAATGTTGCAATGAATGAAAATACGCGAACCTGAACCTGATATAGAGCCCGGCCACTTGCACATACGCCTGCCCCATCAGTACCGTGGAAACAAACTTGCAGTTTTATGGTAGAAGCAATAATCATATTGCCAAGCCCTGTTCATAACTGTGCTAATATGATATTTACCATTAAAAACCATTTTTTTTGTTTATATCTTGTGAATGAAATGGATTTGAGGGCTCAAAGTTCAGGTGACAATGAGAAAATTCATCTGATATCAAAACCATACTACTTCCTGGAAATCATCTGTGCACACCCCATATGATTCTGGGTCAATTGTGTCTTCTGACTGATCAATGGTACAAGAGTATAGCGCAATATGTGCAGGTTAACATTTCACCACAAACACACACAGACCTGCCAAAATTGTGCCACTCTGTATCTCAGAGGATACAAAAATGTAAGAATTCTGAAGAAAGGTAAGGCAGAGTGTAACTATGTGATGCTCAAGAAATTACAAAACCTGTAATCAAGACTTCATAGAATATGTCCAGAAATCTTTCCATCCTACTTGGGTTTAACCCTTTGGACTGGAGGTGACGTAATTTTTTTCACTGGCCGGCAATTTCACTCACGTATTTCACTCTTGGATCCAATCTCAAAGTGAAACCTTGACTCCTGAGATCAAAAATTGGAGAGTGACGTCACTCTAGAATATTTCTTTAGAGTGAAATGCAGGGTTCAAGAGTATTTCATTCACAATTTGAGTGAGTGAAAATGCTAGCCAGTTCTTTTTTAAAGGTGATGCCCCGAAAAACCGCAATAAAAAAAGGTACCACTTTTCCCTCCTTTTAATTTTTAGTTTTTTATTTTTATAGCCTTCCGAAGCATTCCACCTTAATTTTGACAAATTCAAGGTCTTCTTCTTATTCGTGTCCAAACACAGGGTTCTCAAATATGATCCAGCCAGAGGTGTGTAGATTATCTTGCTGCTTCACTGAATTCTGTGCATTGTTGCTCCATCAGTGGGCAGCCCAAGAGATGTCCCATTGTCTGTGGTACTGTTCCACAATCAGATAGTTCCTGATCTCTTTCCAGGTAGCCCCGATTTTGCAGGGAAACCTTAGATCTGCCGGTTCTGATTTTCAATCTGTTGAGACATCGCCATTCAGCCCATGAGGAGTCAGCTCCAGGTGGAAGATGCTCACCGGGTTCAATACCAATCGATGTTACTTGGTTGACAGCAGTCTTTCTTTCCACAAGGCAACTCTCTTAAACTCCTTAGAGACTTGTTTCAAGGGATTGGACTTTGATTAAGAAACTCTCTCTGGATTTAAGGCGGTTAGCAACTGGTCTCTGTCCAGACATAGGGTGCTTCACATTAGATACTTGTCCACGGTCGCTCTTTGCAGTCTGCTACACTAGGGCGAATGTCTGAAGCAATTCTGGTAATGTATAAGTTGTCCACTGGAGTTGGGCAAAGTCATCCTGTGATAAGCCAGCAGGAGGCATTTAACACTGAATCAAGCTTCTTGGCATGGGTTGATCTTTCCCATACAAATCAAGCATGAGTAGCACAGGCAATTATTTTGCCGGTTGATCTTAGGATATTGGGCGATCCCTCGCATCTTGTGCCAGTGGGTTTGTTCAAGTGGTTATTGCGTGAACATACAAATACTCTTCGTCTTCTTGGATGTGGGTCTTATAAGAGAGAGTGTGGTCCAAGTTAACTCCTAGGTAGACAAGATTATCACAGTGCTCCATAGGGTTCCCCAGACCAGGTCACTTTAAACTGATGTTTGACTTCACAGTTGTGTAGATAGAAAGCACAAACCTGTGTCTTGTATGGAATTGCACGTAGGTGGTTTTCCTCATAATAAGAGTGAGTTCATCCAAACTTTGGAGAGTCTCTCTTTGACAAACAACAGGTTCCGCACTCCTAGGTTGGTTGTGGGTATAGATGTGAACACAAGAGGTGCAGAGGTGCGAGCATGCTCTCTTGGGTAGTCCATTCTTGAGCCTATGGTGTGATGGTGTATAGCTCTTGGATTAGATGGATCTTTCCCAGGCTTTAGGATGCCATCCCTTCAGATCTTTCAGAACCTTGGGAAATAAGGCAGCAATTGTAGAGCTCAATATGCCATCCTTGCTACTGGGCCAAGTTTTTAGCTGTCTCATTGAGATGTTGTCAAGGCCTACTGTGAATTTATTATGAATTTGTGTTCTGAAACACTCCTCCTTTACCTTTTATGAGCGGCACTGTGTAGGTGTAGAATAATGAGAATAATGAGTCTGTGTGGGCGTCCAGGCTGATGCAGTACATTGCCCCCCCCCCTCGGTTTAGTCTATAGAGTGGATAATTTTCTTCAAATATGCAAATGAGCTCATTCATATTCAGAACCTGTCCAAAAAGTATACAACACATGACCTCATCACCATGCCAAGTTAGAAATTTAATTGAGTAATTGGTTTAGTCTGTAGAGTGGATTGCTTTTAATGTCCATCCGCCCGTTCATCTGCCCGCCCGCTGGCCCATTTGTGGTATAACATAAGCCCACCACCACATTGTGAGTGTGGGGGGGCCAAAAATGTGATTGCCGATAAATTCCACTCGTACTGTTAGAGTTACGCCTACCTCATATGTCTGGTTGTCATCTCCTTGTCCTTTGTTGGCACACAAATACTCCAACTCCCGTGGATAGCTCGCCTATATATATCAAAAATATAAGACAACATGCAAATATGGGTTGTCGAATTAAAAATGATAAGTAGAATTAGAAATTTAACATAAGGCATGACTATGAAGAAATTACTGTAATTAACCTCCAAATGATTCCTTGATCTGTATCCTTGCACAGGCCCCCCGCATCATCACTGCCTAAAATGGATATGCGGTGAAGAGTGCATAATTCGCGAGTCTAAATTGCGAATTGAATTGGCAGGAACCAATGAAATTGCAAAATGTCCACAGCTGTTTGAGAATCAATATCAACTGAATAATGTGGTGTAACGAGTTACGTGACCACTATACTAATTTTACCTCCCCCCCACCTACTTGGAACTATGCAATAAATATTTACAAGCAGGTGAATCCACACCAGTGCAATGGTGGCTATTACAATAGGGTACGAGTCCAAGTCCATGACTTTTGTAGTAAAATACCCTCCCCCCCCCTCTATTTATACCCCCCTCTTGGCCTCTCTGCCAATTCCTTTCCCCTACACATCTTGAGCCGTCCCCTGTCTGGTCTGGCTCCGTTAGGCACCAATTGTATTCATTCTGTGCTGAAAAAAAACACTTTACCATCAGCTTGTTTCATTTCATTTGCCAGCTTAAAAACTACAAACCATACACATAGAAAAAGACACACATTAAATTGCACTCTTAAGTATTAAATAAAAATCACCCAGAAGATTACAGAAGCATCATGGCTGCAAAGGAAGTCCACATCATTTGCACTGGAAGTACAAAAACATACAGGGACAAGAACAAAAGTAGCCTGGTGGGGATAGACCAAACAGTGGTATGTGACCAGATCACAGTGCTAACCCCAAAACGTGCGTGTAATTGATGATTTCACTATCATAAGATTCCTTCATCAGAATATACATATAGCACGGGTCCGGATCCAGGATTTGAAAAACGTCAAAATTACCGGGGATGAAGGCTGAAACTTGTCCAAAATGGGCTGATTTTGCAAGATTTTGCAGAATTACGGGATGCGCGCGGTCAACCCCCCCTCTGCCCCCACCCTAGATCCGCGCCTGTTTGGCACACAGCTTTCTAAATAAAATTAGGGCCACTTGAAACTCTGAAATAAAGACGGGAGTAGATATCAACAGCGCTCGTTTCACTGAGATCCCACATGGACACGGTCCCGGTGCACTGGTGTTAGTCTTGCCATCTGGATGGGCGTGGGGACCCGGGTTTCAAGACCATTTATTTTTCATCCTCAGTTTTTTAATCCGATCCCGCCGTTTCTCCGAGCCTTATATGATATTTGTTCTATTACTTTTTTGGGGTAATTGGTTTCATTTACTTGATCCTCGCATGTATTGAATTGAGTTTTCACATCGTCGAAATTTCAGAGTGTCTAAATGACATGTATTCACTGATATATAATCAAAAGGGTTAATATCAATACGTGTATACCATATACACTTACTAACACATGCAATTGAGATACATGTACAGAAAGCGTTGGATAATGAGCTAAGACCCAATTTTGAAGATGGGGATTTCATAATGTAAGCTCCCCCTGGGTCAGCATGATAACAAGTAACTTTTTCAATTTTAAATATGAACCGGTCATGGTATGGCATCAGACTGGGCCTACCATCTATTTAATACTACCGGTGGTCTGCTGTCTGTCTGACCGCGTCCTATTTTCTCGGAGACCAAGGGTCCGCACGTTGCTGAAACTTGTGGATGGGTGCCCCTTGACCTTGCCCCTTGAAAACTGAGCTTGTATTGTTGTGAATCAAAAGGTCATGCGGGTTCATTCAAGTTCAAAGGAAGGTCAAAGGACCGCGTCTCTTTTCCTCGCAGACCGAGGGTCCCATTTTCTGAAACTCTTGCTGGATGGGGGTGCCCCTTGACCATCGAACCATGGTCGAATGTTGATGCCCAAAAATTTTGGGTCTTGACCAGGTCAGTAGGGCGTCATGCAAGGTCTAATGAGGTTTAACTTGGTTTTCTCGGAGACCGAGGGTCGCACGTTCCTTAACCTTGGTGGGTGGGTGCCCCTTGACCGTATGAAGACCGAGGTTGTAATGGTTAGTGCATCAAAGGTCATCTGGGGTCATTCAATGTCAAAAGAGGTCAAATGGAGTAACCTTTGGTGTATCCAGACGAAACTTGATGGGCAAGTTGATTGTTGATGCCGAAAATTTTAAAGGGCAAGACACGGTCTTCAGGGGTCATTCAAGGTCAAAGGAGGTCAAATGGGGTAAACGGTGTATGGACATGAAACTTGAGGGAGTGCACCACTAATGACTCTCCCATAGAAACACACATTTTTGTACGGGTTCCTGTTCTCATCTACATCTACATCTAATTTCATACTCAACAAAGCTGCCAAAGCAGTATCTAGTTGAGAAATGGCGAAGGTTGCAGAAACAAATCAGAACAATAAGAAAAAATATTACAAACTACATTGTTGTGCTATCAAGAAGGCAAGTTTTGAAATTTTCCAAATCATGAACATCGTACAACGATCATTCCTAGATATGAGTGATGCGGGGTTACACTAGACAACTCCCTGCAATACTTGAGGCATCGTGTTTGGTATCAAAATAAAGCTCATTTTCTGAAGATTTTAGAAATTTTGCTTGCATGTGGTATTGACCATCTACTTTTCATACTATTTTCACATTAAAAACGCAATAGCTAAATTTACCACCCCGCATCACTCATATCTAGGAATGATCACCCGTGCACATCCGCAGCCATATCTTGGGTTTGCAATGAAACCTGATTTTGTTTCTCAAGTTATGCAATGTTGACATCAATTTCTATCTTCCATGTGGATATCGTGCGATTTGTAGCTCCAGTTTTGAAGAAATGACCAGTAGAATCTTGTCTAAGCCTTGTACTTTTTTAGCCGACTTGCGTTATTACATAAAACGTGGATGAATTAGTGGTGCGCCCCCTTGAAGGGTGGGGTTGATTGTTGATGCCAACATTTTAAAGGTCATGACAAGGTCATTAGGGGTCATTCAAGGTCAAAGGAGGTCAAATGGGATAAACTTTGGTGTATCCAGACGAAACTTGGTGGGCGGGGTCGATTGTTGATGCTGAAAATTTAAAGGTCATGACAAGGTCACCAGGGGTCATTCAAGGTCAAAGGAACTGTGAAACCCAAGGGTCATTCAAGCCAGGTGATCGCGAAATCCGGGAACCGTCTAGTACTCAATAATAGGATGGCAAAGGGTAGAGTACAATTTAACTAAAATATTTGCATCATTGCAGCAAACCAGCCACCTAGGCTAATGAAACCAAGGAGCTGGGATGCTTTAGCAATAACATTTTTAATTGATCCCCCATTTCAAATTTGATGAAATAAAAACACCCAGGTATGACATTGCAGAACACCCACATTGGACTGGAGGAATTTGTAGCAGGGTTGAGAAATGTTAGCCCTTTTCCTGCTCAGATGCATAACTGATGCAATTGTTTTCCCACAATTAAAAACCTTGTCAAAATCTTACATATTTTCAGTATGGTCCAAGGGATTATGAATCAAATGACAGTTCTTGTGCACCTCATGAATATCGTTTCCTCCCCTGCATGCAGGCGCGGATTTAGGGAGGGGGTGGAGGAGGCGCGTGCCCCCCCGGTAATTCTGCAAAATCTTGCAAAATCAGACCATGCATTTTGGACAAGTTTAGCCTTTCAGCTCCCCGGTAATTTTGACATTTTTCAAATCCTGGATCCGCCCCTGGCATGTGCACTGGAGCATGTTTTATATTGGCATTCACCGGTAAATGTCGCCGCTATTTTCCTTCCTCGAGAAGGAAAAATTTGCCACCTAGATTTATCAGTAAATAGCAAGGGAGGTCAGTTTCTATTGAGCGTATTTAATTTCTTATCCGTCTCCTTTCTGGTAAATGGTCCCAATAGAAACACACCTTTAGGGTCCTGAATGATATGGTAGTTAGCATGATGTGCTTTTGGACAATATTCTCAACTTATTTTTTTTTTTTCATTTTGAGCTTTCTTGGCAACAATTAGTCCTTAAATGTATGCTACAAGGGGAGGGCTCAATTTTATTTTATTTATTTAAACTTTCTTTAGGCAGGGTAGCCCCTTCAGTAACAAGAGCACTGATTTCCAAGGAGGCCCTGCATACACATTTTACATTGTACAGAATGAACTTTGAATCAGTGTTGTAGTTGAGTCCCTCTCATCCGAGTCTGAGTCCGAGTCCCAGGTGCTCGAGTCCGAGTCCTCAATGTCCGAGTCCGAGTCCTTGATAGTCCTTGAAACTGCCTGGTATTAAGTTTTAACTTGGGATCAAAGTTGACACTTACCCTCTTGAACATTGGGGGAAAATGTGTTAATAACAAAGTACCTTCAGAGAGGTAAATGTTGCATTTACATAACAAAATATACAAGCAAGCAATGACAAAAGTACCGAGTCCTTCATCACATTTGTTTTATTTCAGGGCTGTGACACAAGTTATACAGCCTGTCTCAAAATGGTACAATCATAAACAGATTTTTTTCAATATTAATATCTTCCAAATACCAAATAGATCGTTTTTACACTCACATAAAAGAGAAAAGACAGGCTTTTCAGGATTTTTTGTTTCGTCTCATTTGCTTGTTTCAATCGAGAGATAAAACAAACACCATTGGAAAACCTGGTCTTTGTTCATTAATATTATGCCAAGTAAGAATGATTTATTTTGAAATTTTCATATTTAACCATTTTTTTTCTGATTGTACCACTTATTTTAGTCATTAGTAAAGAAGCACTCTCAAAGGATACTGAAAAGCAACACATGAAAATTGTAATTGAAAATCTTCACCAATCAGTAATCACTAATCACCATATCCCACCACAGGCATGTCATCCTTATATGTATTGGTCTGTGTAGCCAAACCTGATTACATGGGACAGAGCTGACATTGTGCTAAGTAGATCTTTCAATAACAATGACAATAATGAGTGATAACAAGTTGCAAAATTCAAAACATGGAAATAGAATCGACAAATGGCTGCTTCGGTGATGCTATGGACGCTATCAATATTGAGGGCACATATTAGAGGGCACATATTAGAGGGCACATGGTCCAGTGGATCAGTGCTCGGCCCGCACGCCAAAGGTTGTGGGTTCGAGCCCCGCTGGGGTCAATGTGTTTCGCCCTTGAGTAAGGTGCTTTACTTCAATATCCGCTCTACACCCAGGTGTATAAATGGGTACCGGCATTATTCAATGCTGGGAAGGTACGTAACAGACTCGCTGTAGATGATGTGTGGTGATCCCACTGCAGCAACATTATATGGTGGAGTCTGGCCCAATCGCTTCGTAAGAGAGATGGGCACTCCTTTCCTGTGTACACAGGTCCATCCCCTTTACTTTTTTTTAATCAATATTGCAGGGATGACCGAATTGAATCTGGTTCACTGGTTGCCGAAAATATCACCCAAACGGCATTGCAAACCGGAAGTCTGCACGCCGCACAACACAATACACGCATAGGTCTAAAATTTGATAATATTCTTGGGCGTAAAACGAAAGATTTGATTTCTTGGATCAATACTAAAACTAGAATTAACCGAACGGTACAAAATAAATTGAATAGAGTCGATAAGTGTGGTTGGAAAGCAAGAACTTTCGATAGATACTTTATGTGGCCGGAACCTAAAACAACGGGTATGATTGTCAATATTGATCGGCGGTAGTCGGTACTTGTCAAATTTTACAATCGATTACTTTTCTTGTTCATATTTTTGAGCTCACCGTTGCTCAAGGTAAATTGGAAGTTCATCGCCGCAAATGAAAGTTTGATAGCGAAAAAAGGGGTAAATTTTTAAAGGACCCGGGCCTGTCCCTCCCGACTCGAGTTCTGAGTGTCCGAGTCCGAGTCCTGGTGCTCGAATCGATCTTTCAAAATCGGGACTCGTTCCAGACTCGGTCACAACACTGCTTTTGAATTCACAGGACACATACTTACGAATCTCCGCATAAAGCCAAATGACTTTCATATAAATTCTAAACCCAATTTCAAGTTAAATCCAGGATAAAATGGGGTTTCTGAAGGTGTTCGCTGGTTTCCAGAAAACTTGTAATTCCTGTAATATTGAAGAGAGGAGCGGAACCAGCGAAAACATCAGGCCACTGTAGGCTAGGGCCTAATCTTAGATTCTGTAATCATAGACTGCAAGGGGTTCCCACAACATGACAACATGATGAAGCCTGCTATTGTTCAAAATATTCTAACTGTAAATGCCACTGCATTTAAGGTCAAAAAAGTTGGAAGTCCTGAAATGTACCAGAAATAACCGTAAATGCAGTGGCATTTATGGTGTTAGAATATTTTGAATAACTGGCGCATTGACAGTACAACAGATCGAATCTGTGTTAGTTTGATATAACCCACTAACACAAAAAGTGTACCTGAATTTCTTGCAGCGGGTTACACACAAAATTACTACCTAACTTTCCTGGTTGATGGCTCGTTTTCCTTCGTCAAAATAGTGTCATTGTTACAAAATCACATAACACATTGTTAACATTTAAATCTGTAATAAAGTTTCAAAAATAGAACGCTCGATATTTGGAAAAAAGAAGTAAACTGATCGTTTCACACTACACAGCCACTTTCCACATTTGTTTAATTTACCACGCTTTAACACATATGACCCGAGGTCATATAACATTTCCAGCTAAAGTGCAATCATTCCGCGATGTTAAAATTCATCAAATTGGTGCAATGTGGAGTTGTTCTATCTACGCCGCACCGAGATGCTGTTCAGCCATGTAGCGCCAAATGTCCCTGTTTGTCATTAGTTGGGGATGTCAGATGGATCCTTTGGTGCCATCGAGCAATCACTCAATCGTATTTAAAGGGGTCTCGACGACCCCTTTTTAGCAGGGGCGGCACCTCCAACATGGACGTCCTAGACCCTGATCAATCGCACAACGACAATGACCACAAACCGTGCAGAGCGCTGGGCAACTGAAGACGAAACTGGAGGGACACCTCCAACTTCTTCCCCGTGCCCTGGTCCTGGGCCCACGCCAGGACATGCCTTGAACTCTCGCATTTATCAGCCTGGTGTAGGTGTCATCCAGCCTATCCTGTAGTTCTTTCTTAATGGTCCGTCTCAGATCCATACAACAGGACACTCCCCACACAGGCTCTAAAGAATTTCAGCTGGTTGAATTGGAGACAAACCAGATTGCCATAAGTGGTTATCCACCGCAGGCAATTCCAAGTCTTGTCCCTTTTGAGTACAGGAATTCTTTCCTTGCTGTCGGCAACATAGGATCCCAGATACTTTAAGTCCCCGACCCTTCCTTGAGACATGGCTACCATCGACGTGCGATCAGTCTGATGATAACTTCCTCTTGACGGTCACATATTCTGCCTCCCCCATCTAAGATTAGGCTGCCTTTGTCTGCAGAATTCTGAGTGCTGTTACGATCTCGTGGCACCAACACTCCGGCCAGCTAGAGCCAATACCATCCGTGCAGTCAAGGCCTGTGATACCGACTCCGGTGACGTCCAGACTCCGGCCGCATGATGGTGAGTCCCCCCGTTGCACTGACGGAAGACTCTGTCTGAGTGAATTGGGTAAAAAAAATACAACGCCACAAAATACCCTAGAATACCCTGTAAGTGCGAAGTGCTATCGTAACGTGGTAACGGAACATGGTGAATTTTGGGATGTGCAATGAACGAAACCCTGATTTGTCTCCCTTGTGTACAAGTAGTTTGATATGATGTTATTTATACACACGAATTTTGGACAATGATTGCGGGTGCACGAAATCATGTTCTAAATTGCATGAAAAATTTGCTGTTTATCATGGGATTTCAATCGGGGGGGTGCTGGGGGAGTCACTTGGTATTTCAAGTGCCGGATATCATGCTCGTGTATGCCCTCCCAAAACGTCCCTAAGCGCGTATTCACTTAGCATAAAAAACAAAACCCTAACACAAGTTGGGTGATTTTGCTACCCTAACAGTACTTTGGGTTTGATTTTGCTACCCTTAACCAGTGTTTTGGTTCAATTTTTACTATCCTAAACAAGTAATTTGCATGACAGTTTAAAATACCTACCCTAAACAAGTATTTTACATAAGTTGCTACCCTAACACGCACAATTCTAAAAAGTTTCCTTTTAAAACCATACACTAAACATCGGCTATAATGGCCCTGATAAAGGAAATTATTTATCACAAATGGTTCACTGAAGTTTTCGTATTTTATATCAATTTGTGCATTATCTTGTGCCTAATAAGTTTAATTCAAATCCATTACATGTAAATTTCATTCTATTTAAAGTTTGCCTTATTTCTTGGATTAATGATTCCTTTGTTGGATGTCTAATTATTTGCAGTATTTTGTTCTGCAAATTCAGCCATTTCATTGAACTAAACCCTTCACTAAATATTCCTAAACTTGTTTTGATTGACATCAATTAGAGAACACGACCAATTTCATTCTACGTACATTATACTTGTAACGATCATCACAAAAAAACAGGAAACTCCTACTTATAAGGCTTTATTTGTTGGAGGGAGAACGATGACGACATAGAAGTAAAATAAGGGTGAAAATGGTTAAAATAGGCAGTTCAGGTGAAATAAGATGTCTGCCTCCTTGGGTTTAAAAATGTATTGTATGGAAAGAAGACTCTTCAGCAACTCATTACACTTCAAATTTTGAAACTGGACATTCCGTTGCAAACTTATTCAAATTTTTGTACTCGTCAAACAGTCATTTGGAGACACGTGGTCAAAGGTCAAGTCTTTTATTTCTTTATTTTGCCCGGCACCATGGTGTCCTCTTCACAAAAAATATGTACAGAATGTAAACGATAAAAGGGATACCTTATTTTTTTTAGGTTATGTTCCTGTATAGTCTTCAGATTACATAACATTACAAGTATTTAATCTCTCCATTTCCAACTAATTTGAATAAGTTTTTGAGGAAAATGTTTAATATGTTTTTCATGAAAGGAAAATAACATTTCTAATATAGATGTACTTTAAGAAAAACTACACACTATCATGCCTGGCACCTTCAGGATTTCTCTTAAGACACTCATAGTCACAGAATTTTGTCAGCAACAGAGTCTATTCCATAGCCTTACTTTTACTTTACCCGATTAGCATATTTGACCAAAAATGATCAAATTTGCATTTTTTAACTACACAATGCAAACCATCTGAAAATTTCAGGAATTTTTCTATGAGCCTTAACAACAATAGTATGAACCATGAGCCTAATTTATTGCTCTTAAATTGGCCTAAAAACATAATTATTTTAACCAAATGTACAACTTTAAGAGTTTTGTTATTTTCTTGCATTTTGTGAGAGTTTTACAAGAACATACATACATCTGAAATTTTTATGGTTTACCCTTCAAACCTTTACCACCAAACTATGAAGGAGATGAGTTGTATGAAATTTTACAATAGGCCTAATTTGTTTGTTGCAAAATGAGCATATTGGAGATTTTTTATTAAAGTTTTCATTTTGTAGAAGTTTACAAGCTATCAATCTGACTTTGTCATGCGTCCCGCTTCTTCCAACCTGAACAAACACAACTTTGTACAGAATGAGTTGAAAATGGATGTGTACTTAATACATATTGTTATTCACAATACGCAAAATGTATATAAGGCTGTTTCAGACCCCCATTTTCAGCATCATTGTCCCCCCAAAGTGCCCATATTTTTAAAGGTTTGCCACTCTCACCCAAGGCCCCTATTTTGGAGGAATTTGAAAAATTGGACACCAAAAACCCTACTTTTGAAAAAATTCAACTTTTTTTTGTTATAATTTAGCATATTTTTTGTCCCAAAAATAAAAAAAATAAAAAAAATTATGGCAATTTGGCTGTCTTCACCCAAAGACCTCTATTTTTTCCCATGTTACGAATGCACTCCGGGTTTGGAAATGCTAGCCTTACACCACTATGGATTTCATGTTGGCGTGCCCCCCCCCCCCGTGAAATTAACTAAGGGCAGGTTCATTATTTGCGCAGGGGGAATGGCGGAGGTAGGAATTGAGGGGAATGCGAAGACATTGGAAGCGAGAGAGTGAAACATGAAATTTTCATCAGAAGAAGCGGAGGAGGAACAATGAGCTTCATTTTTTTTAACGAAAAAAAGCGAGGAGGGAAATGCGACCTTTCTCGCAAAAAAGTTTAAATCCTCCATTTCTCTTGGTTGCTTGTTGTAAATATGCATACCCAGTCCCCTAATTGTACTTAATAAAAATATCCTTCAAGAAGCAATTGAGGGACCTGCTATAGGACAGAACAGAGAAACTATAATCAAACAAGTGTAAAATTTCGGCAAGATTGGGAAATGCCATTTGGTTTTATTAAATGTTCATCCTACAATCGAAGCCATACTCGCTACGGACAACGGCATCCTTTCCTCCCCACAATAGCGGCACAATCGGATAATTTAGTGTCATATAGGCATTATTACATCCTATTTCAACTGAAATTTACAAACTTATATTTTGCGATCTTTACATCAAACTGTTATTAAAGTACAGCGCCGCCACGTGAGACGCCAATGCCGCAATTATATGTTGCCATTTCAAGCATCAAATTTGGCGTGCAAGCTGGTTTTCTTGGTGGCACTTTACGCATTACTCATATTAATCTTCTTTTCCGAGTGCTGTTAGTGATCAAATTTCTTTGTAAAAAAATACATCAATCCTTGATCAATATGTAATCTAAGCATATCTTGTTGATTTTCTGGATTTTTCGTTGTGGAGAAAAAACGTGAATTTTTTTCAAAATCCATCTCTCAGCAACCACAACAATCTGATTCACAATCAACAAACTCCCAGCTGTAGCTTGTCATCAGAACTTTCCAAAAACCCACACTCGGAAGGCCCTGTAACCAGTCACAACGCTCTGATTTACACATTTCGTCAGTCCACTGTTTGTCAACTTAAATGCTAAACTCATCAAAAGAGGTGCCAAGCGGCGGTGGTCCTGTTTACCACATGGCGTTTTCCAATGGGGCGTTGAAAGGTGCTCAAAAACTTCACTTGCTCATTTTGTGAGAATGACTTATCACGGTATCTCAGGCGATAGCTACCACCTACATCTTATTTTTCGATTCTCGTTTTAGAATGTTGAGGGAAGATATGTTGCAAACCACATATTTGGTTGGAATGAACATTGGGATTAGACTTATTTGAATTAAATTGATGATTTCTGTAAATGTGTTTGTTTCATCTACGCACCACCCACACACACGTTCAGTGCAGTAATCGCTCACCGTTACGTAATGGTAACTGAACTGCCTAGTTAAAATCACTCGGGGAATCTATCATGTGAAATCAGAGAACATTGGAACAAAATCCAACGATTTTTCACATTTTTAATGTGAAGTGTTTTTACAAGGATTCAAAATATCACACCCTAACACGTATTTTTCGACTGTGAAAAGCATACCCTAGTTTGAATTGTTGAGTATTTTGAATTCTAAACATTTACTCGCGTACCCCTGTCTCAAAAACGACCTAATTACTCGTTTTTTGTACACACAGGTTATCCACCTTGGAATACAAGTGGCCTCCCGGGTTTAAATCTGAATGGTTATTATAATAGGTTTAATTAACATTGTTTAACCATGCATTCGTTGCATAATCGAATGAATAAACCCTCAATTTGAAAGGTTTTAGAGCACGATAACCTGGTAACTAAAGGAAAGTAAACATATATGTATTATTTTTATGTTTGTTTCGTGTCCACGCTGTGGTAGACAGAATCTATTCCCAATGGTAACCCATTAGTTTCGGTAACCGCAAACGCTAGGGTTGTATCGCACCCGGTCTACAACATACCACTGCGGGCAATATCCATTTTCAGGGAGAGCACACGAAATGCACATTTCAGAGGCAACTATGCATGCGACGGTTAATCACCTATGCCATTTGAGCAAATCACAGGGATTAATGTTAACTAAGGCCCCTGTTCGGTTAGTACTACTATCAATGGCGATTACGCATTTTTGAAGGAAAAATCAGCCATTTTCTTCGGCTCCTATCCCTGCTAATTCTATCACCGGGCCTTCGCCGCAGCGTCCATTCATGTTTACAAATCTTCAAGGATGTCCGGGAACGACTGTGACGGCCGCCGATTCCTGTTGCAATTCTTTCAACGTTCGTTCATCACGCTCGTGTTTGGAGCTTACGTGTTGGAATGACACTGTAATCTCGGATAGTAAACCGAAGGGAGTAGCA
>JAMKCH010013003.1:0-27780 GCA_023653785.1 Ophioderma brevispina
AATTTGGTACCCTGTGGGAACCCGGCTATCAGTCCCATGGCTATTTCTAGGGTGAATTTGAATGGCGAGGGCGTTTACTTTTTGCTGTGCTGTAACGGTGTCTGGGATCGTCTGAATTAGAATGATCAACAGCATCTGGCTTGCCAAACTTAAAGCATATCCAGGCGTTTACGCGGCTAATGTCAACCAGGAAAAATAAAATCTGAGTCCACCATTTCTGATTCTTTCGTGCTAGCGAGTGATATGAACGTAATTGATCACTTCTGTCTACGCCGGCTAGGTTCTCGGTGTATCCCAAAACAGGTGGTGGGGCTTTGATTTCATGGGTTCTCCTAGGTTCTACGCCATCTATACTAATTTTCTTTTGATTGTTTGTGCGGCGTCACGGAAAGCATGGTAGAAGGAGGATAGGACTGTCAAGATTCTACTGTCCTTTCCATACTGTGAAGGTCAGTTGGCTGTTCTGCCTAGAGTAGAATGTCCCTCTCTCAGTCTTTGCTAGGCGGACGATTTTGGGGCTTTTCTTTTTTAAGGCTTGAGGCAACCCTTTCGAAGCCCACTTGATGGCACCCGTAAGGTATGTTTCCTTGTTGAGGAGATCGTTGCACAATGGTACGGAGGTATAGAATCTATCCGTAAAGATATGGTGCCATCTATTGTAATGAGTGCTCGCTACCTCTTTAGTGATCTCAATAACTTTGTCCGCAGGCTGTTTGATAAGATGGGTACGGAAATTGCATATGTAACCGGAGGCAGACTCTGCCATGGCATATATTTTGAATCCGGCTTTGGTGGGCTTGAGTGGCATGAAAAACTTGTGAACCCCTGCTTTGAAACCCTTATAGCGTATCATGGCTTCATCTATTGCCAGTTCTCTCGCGCAATTGTATTGTTTGCGGCAATTTTCTAGGACGGTTTCCCACACAACTTTAACGGGCCAATATGGCGTAGCACGCATTTGATCGTATTTTTCCTTTTTTTCTTGGGCTGTGGCCTCGGGCAAACGTTTCCAGTCATCTGCGATAGCAAAACGTCTTAGCCACCTGGATATTTGCTCAAAACGTTTCCTCGTCATTGTTCTACATATCAATTCATTTCTGAAGGCCGGGTGCCTGGACCAATAGTCACGAATATTTCTAAGCTTTATTAGGCCCATGATCATGAGTATGCCGAACCAAGCTTTAATCTCTGGGGTGTCTGTTTCTTTGATATATAGCTTGTCTTTTTTATCACGATCTCCGTTAGCTTCACGAATTACTTCATTTGTGAACTGGCTGATCAAAGTGAACAGAATGACCGGAAAGAATTTGTAGAAATATTTAAGTGCCGTCATTCTGCGAGGTCTTTGAAATGCAGGACCTAAGGGTTCGTTTGGTTTGAACTCATGAGTAGGGATTTTGGTCAATTTCGCGACCACCCGTCTTGATCTTGTGGATAGTGGCCGTCTAGATTTGGAGGGGCCTCTCCCGGGTCATTATCTGAGTCTGGTTTCAACAAATACCTTCTTTTTTTTTTTGGGTCGTGGGGCCCTCTGCCTACGGGGACGTGCCGCCTGCTGTCTAGGGCGTGCGGGCGGCGCGTCATCTTCATCATCATCATCTGAAGCTAGTGCCTGGTCATTAGCACGAACTACGTCATCAAGAATGTCTACTAGATCTGAGTCGTCATCGTCATCCAAACTATCACTTTGGGCACTGTCACTTGGGCACTGTCACCGGACTGTTCACGGTCACTAACTATGTCACTGATCTCGTCACTGCTCTCGGAAGCGGAACGAAAACGTAAGTGAGTTCCGAAACCTGGAAGTTGACTAAGAGCACTAGCATTTTCGGCCTGACTAGAGCTAGAACTTGCCTTAGTGTTTTTTTTCGGTCTAACTACTTGGGCGGCTTGGGCTTGTGTTCTAGCAGGAGACCGAGCGGTTTGACTACAACTCGGCCTTGCCTGTGGTGAATGGCCACTAGCATGTGCTCTACTCATAGACTGATCGGTCTCACTAGAAATCGGCCTTGCCTGTGGTGCTTGGCCATTGGCACCTGCTCTACCCGGAGATTTAGCGGTCTTACGTGCACGTGACTCTTGTACCTGTGTGAGGATCTGACTTGAAGTACTAGCCTTCGATATTGTCATTTTGGGGCTATGGCTAAGTCTCCTTAGTCTTTTGCTTGAGGACGTGTCCTCATCGTCAGTGGAACTGTAAGTGCCTGTATCTGAGGGCTTCTGCGATTGGCTTTCCGCAGTGAACAGCCGTTTCTTCTCATATATCTGTCCTTTTTTTCTTTTTCTTTTCTTCTTGTCTTCACAACCTTTATGGTATTCACTAGGTTGCGATTCAAGCTGCGCTGCGGCAGCTGCTGCGGCCTTCTTTTCAGCTGCTAGCGGGGACTACCCACGTTAGCCTTTTTTTGTTTGGGGCTTCTTTGGGATTTTTCAGTATCTGATTCCACATTATCATCGTCTATTTTGAACTTAGAGTGGGATTGTGATCCTTGTTCGCCATTACGCGGAGCTAATATCCATTGCTACAATTGGTTGAAAAACCCCTCTCCTTCCCTAGTGGTCAAGTCTTCTTGTAATAACGGAGTTCCCTATCACATCTCTGTTGCGATCATCAACTAAAATAAAAAACTGATGCATTGAGGGCTATGCATATTTTTTGAAATACCTACTTGGGTGGGGTTTTTTAAACCTAAAAACCCTGAAAGCCTACTACCCCAACCAGCGGAACAACCGGGCTACGATTAGCCCGGTTAGTCACCAAAACTAAAAAAGTATAACTAAAATTTTGACCAAAATTCAAATCCGCAAAAAAACCTACAATACTAAGAAAATGCTCCAAAAGTCTAATGTTGGTTTTCCTCTGGATGGCTCCAAGATAGTGTGGATACCCTTTTGCCCGATCTTTTTTTTTCTTCTGACAAGGGTCCAGAGACTCCCTCCACACCCGAGGGGGGGGGCTCCAGATTAACTCCGCCGATACTCGAGCAATGGCAACCGGATAGCAACTGGATTCATGGTACCAGTGGCATACTCAACCGGGACTGAGTAAGACCTGACATTTAGCCGGTTCATCCTAATTTCATCCGGCATCAAGGTCAGTGTTATAATCCGCCCGTATTTGTCCGCAACCATGGTCCGGATTACCGCCTCAGAACTTGGCGATACGAGTAATGGTTTCCCCTCCCTTTTCGCGTGTTTGAACTCTCTATTACCGCAACCCCGCTAGCGTATTTGTTGCCAAAACATGGCCGAATGACCCCCGGGCTCAAATCAGGTTGCCCGCTTTAAGGCGGTCGTGTGTAAATGGCCCTCTCCTCTCTTTTTTCTCCTCCGTGTAAAGCATCTCAAATCGCTCTAAGAGCAATCGCGCTTTAGCGTGTGCTCTCTTCAAAACCAATACATACCACTTTTCGTTCGCCTATCCCTTGTTTTTTCATCTCTCAACATCACCCTCTTATATATATTAACGTTCTGCTGTCCCGACACAGCCCCACCCGCTACGGGCCGGTTTTTTTTACCTATGCGCATGCTACATTTTTTGTACACCACCCAATTAACGCTACCGAAAGCGTCCCTAATCAAAATCCAGATTTCCGGTCATAACGGCACGCGTCCATTTTTAGCTCTCTCCAGCGGAGAGCCGCTCTCGGTAAAAATCAACCCACATAGTCGGGAAAACAACCGGGGCGCCGGCTAAAAATTTGGGGGCGCAAATTAACCCACCCTCTCCGGCGGAAAACATCACCCGTGGCCTGCCTAGTCTTCCAACCAAAAATTCCGCCGCTTTGGGCCGGGTTTGGTGAGCAGAGCGGTTTAGAGTGTGGCTTGCGCCAACATTTTTGTATGTGTCAACGGCGGTTTTCCCACTAGTGGGTGATTTTACCGAGAGCGGCTATCCGCTGAATGAGAGCTCAAATGGACTGTGCCCCGTATGCGAAATCTGGATTTTTAACTAGGGACGCTTTCGGTAGCGTTACCTTGGTTTGTGTGTACGAAACTGTAGCATGCGCAGAGGTAAAAAAAACCGGATGTATCTGCGGGGCCTGGTTCGGGACCAAACGTATATATATAAGAGTGGTGTGTGTGTCTGACGTGAAAGATCACCCTAATCCCAATTGGTACACTGTAGGTTGAACAATGAGCGGACCGCTTGTACTGTCCACGCCATAAAAGCCGCCCGTTATGGCTGGGCCTGGCTCAGGACCATAACGTATATATATAAGAGGGAATGGTGTGTCGAAAAAAAAAAAATGTGAGCGATTCACAAGAGCGAGTTACGGTAGAACGGGAAAATGACCGAGTTCCTTGCTCTTTACCAGATAACCCCCAAGAGCCACATAGGTCCACTGTTGGGTGGAAAAATGAAAAAGTCCAGAGCGGACCGCTGTACTGCCCAAGCCAGAAAAGCCGGCCTGTAGTTGCTGGGCCTGGCTCGGGACCCCTCTTATATATATACGTTCTGGTCCGAAACCAGGCTCCAGCCACTACAGGCCGCTTTTTTTAACCCTACCTACCTCTGCGCATGCTACTTTTTGTACACACCAATGTCGCCACACCGAACAGGCGTCCCTAGATCAACAATCCGATTTTCGCATACTGGCACTTGTCCCATTTTTAGCTCTCTCCAGCGGAGAGCCGCACCCGGTAAAATCACCCACTAGTGGAAAACACCGGATCTGTTTGCGTACCAAATGTTGCGCAAATCTGCAAACTACAATATCAGCCGACAAATACTGGCAAGGGCCGAGCCGGCCCTGGATCAAACCAGAACCACTTACCACCGCTAAAGACCAATGAAGCGGACCTCGACCTTGGGAATCCGTTAGGGTTTGTATTTGTCGTGCTAAGGCGCACATCAAAAACAACCCTACGGTCTCATTTTTAGACTGGATTAACCCTCAAATTTACACCAAAGCTTGCATTTAACGTAGCGGCTTGCCGTGGCCCGGCACGTTTAAATGCTAGCTTTGGTGTAAATTTGAGGTTAAAATTAGTCTAAAATGCAAATTTACAACCAAAGCTTAAGCATTTAACGTAGCCGGGCCACGGCAGCGCTTGTTAAAAAGCACGGCACAAAGCAACACTAAACTATCTTACTTTGGACTTTTTTTTTAACCCGTCAATTTTTCACCACACCAAGCGTAGCATTTAAACGTAGCCTGGCCACGGCAGCGGTTTTTTCCTATAGGCCTTGTGTGATCTTCCTTACGCAAGATTTCCTCACGTTTTAAAACCTATAGGCCTGCGTGAAACCACTGCGAAATTGAGGGGGAAGCTTTAACTTGCTTACGCGTAAACATTTTCCCCCTATATCGGCCTTGGTAAAATCTTCATATTTCTTTCGCTGTTAACCAAAAGAAATTTTGTGAGAATTACATTTCTCTAGTTACATCTAAAATGCTTACTAATTGATTTTGGACGTTTTCCGCTCTGGGGACGCTTTTTGGTTCTCATTGCATCTCGGCAAGTTTCCCCGCAGAAGGTTAATGATTCTCATTGCAAGCCTCGGACTTTTTCCCGTCCCCCTGGAAAATAACGCGATGCGTCTCATTGCAAAATCTCGTCCGGTTTCCCCGGCAGAAGATCAAACTTGGCGCAATGCGTCTCATTGCAACTCGGCCGGTTTCCCGGCAAAAGATCGAATTGGCGCAATGCGTCTCATTGCTCTGGGACGTCTTTCCGAAATGACGCTGTTCCTCGTTGCATCTGGGACGTCTTGTCGGAAAATCGGCGATGTTCCTCGTTGCATTTGGGCCTTCTTCCGGGAAATTGACGCGATGTTCCTCGTTGCATCTGGGCCGTCTTCCGGGAAAATGACGCAATTTTTCGTTGCCATCTGTGGGCCGTTATTGACTTTACGCTACTTATTCCTGTGCCGGGAAAAACGGCCGAGATGCATAGAAACGCAAATTTGGCTCTCGTTCTCTGGGCCGTTACAAATAAAAATAGATTGCCCCCGGGGGCATTTGGGCCGTCGTTCGCAAAACGACCCGTTCCGGGTTAGGTTGGAAGGAACAAAATAAAGTCTGGTGGTCCTTCAACCTGTGCCCGTTGGAAACCCCCTATCCACCGTAGTCTAGCCTGAAGTTTTTGGTCATTTTACTAACATTCATTACAAGGTGCTCAGTGGAGGAAGGAATTTGAATCCATCCTGTTTGTTTTCTCACTGAAGCTTGGGTTTTGAAATCCTATTTAAAATATTAAGAAATCTCTGATGGAGAACAAGATCAAATGCCTTTAATACGAACTTTTGCAGAATTGAAGTTGCATTTTGTGATCTTAAAGCACATTTTAAAGTAAATATTGTTGTAAATTAGCTTCAGATGGTAAAAAAAGCAGCATTTTTTTATAAAACATTTGTATCGCATCTCCCATAAGCCAACCTTTTGTAATTTTTGTTCCCCTTCATTTTAAAAGTGGATATTGGTTTATCAATAGATTCTGAAGTGCATTTAAGGTTTTGGGTATCGCGTGTCCCATAAGCCTGTAACATTGGTAATTTTTGTTCATAATAGACCAATCTTAAAAATTCATCGATTTCTGTGAGTTCTTAGATCCAAGCCACCCTTTTAACTTCTTTACCTAAGCAATCAGGTAGATCAAATGCCCCGTAAAATACCCAAATTAAGTTTTTTTTGATTCAAGCTAAAACGCCTTAGCACTGAAACCCAAACTGGACTGTCTGGCTTTATTTTGAACATCAAAGTATTCCATATTTGGTCACGCAAATCATAAAATTCTTAATTTTTCATCAGCATTTTTTGAATTTTTTTTCTTGAGATGAACAAATCTCAGTCATTTTTAATATGAATCCTTTAAGCCTTTTCAGTATACCTACCGTGTGGCACTCTGTCACGTCACCATAGTAACCATCCGGACAATTGGCAGAATAGGAGGCTGGGTAGTTTGTGATGCATTTGGCTATTTTTTAGCACAATGGGTATGTTAGACACTCATCAATATCTAAGGAATGAATACATAAAATCTGTTTTAACTATTTTGCATCAAAATCTTCTATATGCTAATACGAATTTTTCACGATGGTCAAATCTAATTGTGAACTGTGACGTGAGATTAGGAATGAAGAAGGTAGCCATGATTCCTTGTAACAAAATGGATTAAACATTAGTTAGCGCCATTCATCATACTTTTCAGGTATAAATGCTTGATTATGTCCCAGGCAGCATCTGCAATGTGAAGCACTTTCTTACCCTGCACCAACATCGCAAACTTTACATTGTGCTTGAATATGGGTATCTGCATTTTGCAGTGGCATAACCAGTGCAGGGACAGGGGGCGAGAACCCTTGCTCCCTTCCAGCCCACAAATGAAACTGCATTTGTACAGTGTCTATGGGAGACGGACCCAAATTCGCCCCTCAAGAAAATGCCTCAGCACCCCTCCCCCCCACCCATATTGCAAAGGACTGGGATGATGCCACTGGGTATCTGCAGCCAGTACAAAAATGACCCCAAAAAATCAAATGGTGGGGTGCCCGATGCGGAGTGCCCATCTCTCTGTCTTTGGCCGTTTGTGCCAGACTCCCGCGCCGGTTCGATCCGGCAAAGCGCACATGGGTTCTTTTCAACACCATCGTGCGCTGGCCATCTCCAGGGAAAGATTAATAAATATAATCCTCCCTCATATAATGTTTGCTGTGGGTCACCACTCATCCTGCACAACGAATCTGTTTTGCATTCCCAGCCATATGCAGTACCCATTTATACTCCTCTGGTTGGAGAGAATCAAGCTAGTAAAGTGCCTTGCCCAAAGTTTACAACACCTTGGCGACAAGGGGCTCGAACCAACAACCTATGCTTCTGAGGCGAGCGCTGATCCAGCTGCACCACATATGCCCGATAAAATGACAACTCCATCCATTTTCAGTGTCAAATTTTATTACCTCTAGTTCAGTATGTTAACAAATTACGACCCCCGCCCCCCAGCAAAAAGTCCCTCCAAATATAAGGGACCCCTCTTCCAAGAATACCAACACCCTGGAGCTTCCAGTATAAATCTTACCAAGGCAAACCTCCATCCACTTTCTGATACCATCATTACAGAGACAATCATAGCCCCAGCAGTATTGTGCATGTTTTGCATTATTGTCACCGTTGTGGGGTGTTGAGTGCTAACATCAATCAATGTTCTGAAATAAAAACAAAGATTTTTTAGTTTTTGTTATGTTGTTATTATTTTGTAGCCCAAAATATCAAAGTTGAAACCAGAAACTAAAAGTAACACTTTAAGAGCTTGTCTCTCATCTTTAAGGGTTAGGAATCTAAGACCTACAAAAATGTAACTCCGAGTTAAGGCCCTTCTTGTTTGGTCGCCAATGAGATCTGGTAAAGTGCTATGCTTTCTGCAACAAGACAGTTTGAGCTGAGTTAAAGGCACTATCAGTGGATCAGAAACCATAACAAATATAAAACATCTTTTTTTTTTGCATGTCTATAACAAGTACAGGTATCCAACATACCCTGCAAATGAAAGACCAGAGGCAAACTAATAAGGGACAAAATCAGATTTATTAGTCATTACTGTCCGTACGACCTTACTACCACACATATTTTAAGAATGGAGATTCCTATTTTGAACACGGCTGTTTCTTTTCCTTTTCTGTTCTTCAATTTCTTCAGTTTGAAAAGTGTCACTCATGGGAATTATACAGACTTATCCTTCACTTTTAAGCTATATTTCCCTTCAAATTTGAAATATTTTGACTCTTCGAGTGAATCACTTAGAGTGTCTTTAAGGGCTTATGATCTGGTGGTGTTCCCAAAAAAAAGTTATATTGTGTCCAAAATCTTAAAATGGCCAAAATGAGTTAGGACTTTTCTCTTTGTCAACACTCATCTTGTCTTAGTTTCTCCATACAATTTCACGAACTTTTTTAAAATGAATGACTAACTTGAACCATTACATCGCTGCCATCCAGGTGTAGTTCGTAGCCGTCATTACAGCTGCATTCATAGCTGCCGAGGGTGTTCGTGCAAGTATGGTCACAATCATTGGCATCTTCATCGGCACACTCATTACAAATCTGGTACGTAGAGCATAGGAAATACATTGGCTATATTCTCAAAGGGAGTCTAACTTTATAACCCAGTTTAAACCAGGGTTTTCCCTTTCAGGATGGACCATTCTTCCATAACTATGCCTGAGACTTGTGAATGTAAGGTGAGAAAATGTCTCATGGAATCGACCCATCCATGAATACATTTTCTCACCTATTAACACACCCTTTCATAGTACTTGAAAGAAAAACAGGCCCCACTCATGTAGGACTAATCCCTGGTTTAAACCGGGTGTTAGATTCTCTTTGAGAATAGTAGTAGTATAGTAGTAGTAGCAAAACTAAAGTTTTAACATCCAGAATTTTTTTTTTTTTTCCAGTTTTGTCCCCAGTGAACAGGGGTGGCCAGATTCACCTCAACACTCGCAGCAAACACCCTTACTTCCATCCTTCTACCTCATCAATTCAATGCATCCTCCACCTTCAAACCAACCCTCCTAATCTCCTCCTCCACTTGCTTCTTCTTCCAAGTCTTCTTTGGACGTCTCTCTCCTCCCTCAAAAACTCCTCCCACCTCAAACTCATATCAAAAGCCCTTCTTAAAACATGCCCCTCATCCTTCCTCACTCATGCCCCGTACCAACGTACACTATTTGCCTTTGCCAAACGGTCCATCGCTTCTTGCCAAACCCAACATCTGCATCAGTCCTCAGTCCTCTCATCCTATCCTAACTTCACCCCACACAACCCCGCTCTTATCCATTGTTCTCTCTGTGCCCTCAGAACCCCATCTCATTTTCAGCTTCAGACACCATGTCCCACTCCCACACAGCATCACTGATCTCACGCAACTCCTGTACACCATCCCTTTCCTCTTCAAAGGAATCTTTTCCCTTGCAACAAAGCATGCATTTTGCCAGATAAAAAACAGCCAAGTGAAGTGATAATCTTCTCATCTTATAATGTATATTAGAACACACTAGGTACCTTGGTGTTGATGGACTCTGTACTTCCAAAGTCATTTTTTATGTGTTACAGGAGTCTAACCTTGACAGAAACAGGGGCATGAGCATTGACATTTATGGTCAATGGGATACTATCTAAAACCAAGCAAGGGAAATGCCGTGTTGACAAGGGCCAGTAAAAGTAACAAAAAAATCTCAAACACAGCCTAACACACCGATCCAGTTTTACAAATTTTGCTTGCTCATCAGTGCTAGCATATCTCTGAATATTCTGCGGAGGGAGAAGAGACTAAACAAAGCACCAAGCCTCTTGCTCTGCTCTTAACCCCAGCACTTTGCAAAAGTTTGATTTTGGAACAAATTTTGTTAATCAGGGTCAATTTTACCCTTATCGGAAAGAAAATTTAAGTCAGATTGTGATGGTACAAATTGTTGTTTTCATTCAATTAAAGGTTTGGCAAAAGAGATTTTGGGGGCACCCATATATTGTGTCATCTGTAGTGATTTAATTATACGATAAAACCCCAATTAAATTTCATTTACTTGTTCTTTTGGTTACAAAAATGCTTGAAAGTGAAAACAAAAGGACAATTTTCATCTGCTTTCATTTCAATAAAACATAGGCTTATTTTAGTATTTGCTCCTAGTACGAAATGGAAATCAAAATATTGTACCAAAGAAATAATTTAGCTTAAATCCTTTCACACAGAGGATTTTTGCTAAAAAGCCTTACATTGGTGCAAAAAATCAGCACTTTGCATATCCCAAAATACAATGATACATATACCCATATGGTGGTGCCAAAACTATTTTTTAATGAAGTGGCTTGGGCTATGTGCATTTATAATGCTTTCGGCCATCTGGAATTGTGCAGTAGTTGCGGGGAAATCTTCTGTGTAGTTATAAATATAAGGTCTGTTGCAAATAGAGACATTCTGAAAATAACTTGAATGATATTGTTGTTGTACATCTTCTTATGTTATTAAAAATGGGAATTAACCCTTATTCAGGGGTAGGTATGCATTGCAGACTTATTCTGACATTGTTTAAACTTATTGTAAAGAATGTCTATGGATGCAAAATGGAAACTTTGTGCAATTTTGTGTTATGTTCTTACAAATTGTCTCTAACTTTTTAGCCCCCAAAATCCAAAGCTCCTATTTTTATTTTTGCAATAACCTTTGAGTGACCTTTACACAAAAGCTAAAGGTTCATTTGGGATCAACATTTCAAAATGTTCCATGCTTAACATGTTGCAACATATCTGAACTATACAGAGCATATGGGTTATTCTTATTTCCTGCAATGGAATCATATGGTCATGTATACCTCATCATATGTATCAGCGTATATGCGATTGGTAATACGCGTCAGTGACCATGGCTATAATCATGTTTATGCATGGCTGCAGTGACGAACACACTGAAGTGTTCACAAAATAATGCAATTCAGACTGAATTTGATATGTTGTGATTATTTTGTAAGTAATACATGAATTTCAAACAGTTGAGTGATAATTGAACGGGTTTATCGTACATTTGGGTATGAAATGTTTAATGCCCTCAGGCATAAAACAAATGTTCCATACCCAATATAGAATACCCCTAATTATTGAGTGTCAAATGAGAAGTTATTATACTGTATGCATAGCAAGGAACAGGAAAACAAATGCTCTGCATCCAGACTACAATTATCGTTAAGAAACGACCCACCATTTTTACAAACTGTCCACACTCGAACACATTTCATGCTTATTCCCTGCTCAACCCACAACCAAAGCAAACAAGAGCCTAGAATACAATCTTCCTTCCTTACCATAGGCACTTGAAGCCCATGGCCCATAAGGCCAGTAGGACAACTACCACATGTAGCATTCACTCGGGAGGGGGTTGGTCCTGGACCAGTAACCACGGGGTACAGGGTCCTCTCACAGCTGTCAAGATTGTGGAACAATCATACCTGTCCCACCCTCAGTGCCAGATGCAAGGGGCAACCGGCATTGCAAATTATCAGTTAATAATGAGTTAGTATGCTATGATCTCATAATTATAATTTACCATGCGGAGGTTTTGCAAGAAGGGCATAAGCATTGGCAATAGATGCCATTTGTCAGAACTTCCCATTTAAACATAAAATTATGCCAAAGTGCTTTGGTCAGGGGCTCTTGATCCGGGGGGGGTGGGAAATAACTTTTTTTCAGGGGTAGGGATGTTGCGGCCCGATTTCCGAACCTGGGGGCTTGTGAAGTGATGTTGGGCTCTGAAAGTAGGGGTGGGAACTGAAAAGTTTGAGAAAGAAATTGCAGGACTGGGAGCTGCCAATTGGCCAAAATTCAGCTTTTCTGGGGCCAAAATTTCTGAAAAAGGGGACCTTAAGAATGCATTATGCTCTTTTAACGGGGGTCTTGGGAAACTGCCGGAGAGAAGTGAAAAGGGGTCTTAGGGCCGCACACACCCGGACCTCTTCCAATGTCAGTGCCCCTCGGGCTTGAAAGGTTCTTCAGGTGACAGTCGCACGAAGAACCATTTCAAGAGCCACATTTTGACTCAATTAAATTTAGTAGGTCCTAAAACATGGCAGGACACAGGTGTGCCATCATTGACAGCTATTGACCACCATCAAACCATAAAAAATTTGCCCTTTTTGACCACATAGGTAATTTGTGAATGTCTTTATTCATTGTGTGAAAGAGACAAATGTGACAATAGGATTCAAATGTATTCCAATTGGCAAGCATATTGACCAATTGACTTTTGACGCTAAAATTGAGATATCAACAAATGCTACCAATGAGTTAATGTGTAAGAATGACACAATGAGAGGGTATATCACTTTGGCCTTGACCCCTTTTAAGTGTAGGTCACTGAGGAAGAGAAGAAGGTCACCATCCCTTTCATTTGAATGTTTGTACTATAGCTGATGTGACTATGACGTCAATTGTTGACATTCAGGCGCCCTCTGTTGTTTTCGCGGCAGGCAAAATATACAGTAGTTTCTGTGACAGGACAAAAATAAAATCTGGTTATAATTACCTTGACAGAATCTTCTGATCATAATTGGTACAAAATGAAAGATGGTAGCATTAGCTTTATGACTTTTTTTGTGGGGGATTGGCGACCGATGGGGTAAGGAAATAAGGAAGAAAGTTAGTAGTATTAGAAAGTAGCGGACAAAGAACGAAAACGACCGCAGAAAGGTTCCGAAAGTTAGTAGCAGCAGAACGTTAAGAAAGGAAGAAAAGAAGAAAAGAAGAAAGTTAGAGAAAGAGAAAAGACGAAGAAAGAAAAGAAGAAATGAAAGAAAAGAAAGTTAGTATTATTTTAATTCGAAACAAACCTTACAGCAAAAACAGAATTTCCCCAATGCAAAGTATAGGTGCTTTGCCTGCCAGTTCTTTTTTCTCTGGACACCAACAGGGCGGCGCCATAAACAAAACAAATGTCCCATCTCTATAGAAACAGAATAGCTATTTGGTGTTACTGGAACATCTCAATTGACCCACATATATTAAGATGAAAATAGTTTATTGGCTTTTTCTGATCTTACAAGAGGCCTACATTGTATATCTAAGCAGGACTATTAGGCGAGATTAGTTGTGTAGACGGCAAGTCTGATATAGCTCCGTAATATGGAATAATCAAAAGCAGCTATTGTGGATACTATATTTAAGTACAATCAAATAGTGCCTTTAATGTATTCCATATAATGGGGGGGGCTATATCAAGATATTGTCGTCTCGATTAAGAAGTAAATCGCCTAGACAGGGGTTGCTCAATGTGGCGGCCAACGGGCCAAATCCGGCCTGCCAACTTTTTACGTTTTGGCTCACCAGCCAGCCAAAACCACACAGAAGCAAGCTAAGAAAAAATAAAGTATATTTAGCCCTCCAGCCACATGTCTTTGAAAAATATTTGGGATCCTTAGACCCACAGGCAAATAGAGTTGAGAAGAACCCCTGGCCTGCGCCTAGACACTCCTAATTAAATACTAGGAAAAATATGTATAGGTATGTGAAACAAACAAATACAACATGGGTTTTATTTCTGGAAAGTAGTGAAAAAACTATCTGTACCTTGTGTTGTAAGATTGCGTTGAGACTATACCTCCCTTGTGCAACTCTGAGGACAGTATGATCACGCGCCAGCATCTCGGCAAAATTGGGGACGGTCGCAGCTGATGTGCGCAACCGGAAGCACAAATAAGTTCTTAAGTTAACAGCGTCACACGATTTTGTAATTGGTAGGGAGGAGGCGTGGAGATTAATGTGTATAATACACTGTGTGCGTTCGGTTTGCCCTGAGAAATCTGACATCTAATATAGTTCCCATCCAATATTATTGGAGATCTCTGATATAATTATTCTAATTACAAAATTCCTTTTTGCGACACTTAGATAATTTTGAGCTCTACCATTCACAGGTATTGATTTACTAGTCAATTACCATACAACTGTGCCAAAAATATCAAATATCTGGGAAATTGGGGGCGCTCTCCAAACAAAAAAATGTGCTGTATTGCTATAATTTATTCCAGGGGGGGTCACTCGCATACTAAAGTTGTTAACCTATGCTCGTCACAGCACCTCAAAATTAGACCCTGAGTGGGCATAATCAGAAAAACAAATTCTAACCCTGAATGGCATGGGTAACCTAAGATTTACTTTCGAGGAAACCCATTGCAATATGGCAAATCGAGGAAAAGGGGGGTCAGCCTTTTCAGTCATATTAGTAAAGTTTGATTGTGTTCCTCAAAGCATTTGTGAAATCATATAAAAAAAATCCCAGGTCCTAGAGAGGGATATGGGACCCCCCCTATATGGCACCCAGCGGTTCCTCTCTGCATGAAAAAAATCACAAAAAAATGGCAAATTTGAGACCTTCAAAAAACCATAGAAAACCAATCTCAATCAAAATGAAATTTGCCACATGTTGAAAAGCAGACATTTTCTTTCTGAATATGAATCACAATGTAAAAAACCGCCGGGTATTCCATTTTGTTAAGAGGGGTGTTTCCTAATGTTGCATAGAGAAAAAATGAAAAACATATGATTTTTTCCACATTTTTTTGATGAAAAAACATTAGAAAATGTTCATACCTTTAAAATCTATCGATTCTTAATATAAGATACCTACAAACTAGTCAAATAAAAAGAAAACAATTCAAATCATGGAGCCACTTCCATTTAAGGAGATACCTCTGTAAGAATGACAGTTGAAAATTCCAAAATGATCATTTGATGATTTATAACTAAAAAAAATTCGGTCTTTCAGTGACGCAAGTCTATTTTCAGGGACAAAATTTATTTCACTATAGAAATGTTTTTACACTATATCATGAATATAATTAGCTCTGGTACCTGTGTTATTCCATTTTATCAAGGGATATCCCAAACATTAACTGGAAACAGATCATGGTGATATATATAATGCGTTGAAAATGCCCTACCTCAACACATAAACATCACCACTCCGGTACGATACACCCTGTCCACTCCCCACACACACCCACACACACACAACACCCACAAACATCACACCCACACACCCACAAAACATCCACAAACACACACACACACCTGCACCATAAAAAAAACATGACTATGTACACAACACTATTCTCCCTGCACACCCCCACATACTACATTACTTGCCAAGATGAAAAGATAGATCTCCTGTTCTGGTTTAACTAGAACAACATCTATTCTAGGGGTTTTGCATTCATTATTTTCCATACAAGAAAATAGACATTGCCAAGACTAGTTAGTATGTATGTGGTGTGTGTTGTGTGTATGGTGTGTGTGTGTGTATGTGTGTGAGTGATTTGTTATGATTGAGTAAAACTTGCTTAATGTTTTATACCATTTACCAATCATGAGCAGGGGTGTATGAGTCCATCCGACAATGCACCAGGTTTGGGAAATGTCACCTCAATAGGGTATGTGATCCCACAACATCATTTATTAATTAAAAATTAAAAAAAAAAAAAAAAAATTAGGGGTTTTTAACCAAAATGAGTTGATTTTGTACTATTTCAGCCCCAAATAGTTCCACCCTCCTATGATTTTACCCTGGCGCCGCCACTGGGAGGGACCCCTGCTTCAGGAAACCTGCCCCCTCGCCAGCCCCCAAATAAAACTGACCATTTGTACAGGTCTATGGAGAAGGGCCCAAAATTTGTCCCTCAGAATTGCCTTGCTAACCCTTCTCACACCCCCCCTATTTGCAAGATCTGGTTACACCATATGCATGATTACTTTTGAAAACAAAGCAAAAAACCAAAAACTGTAACCACTTGATTTTCAAAGCAAAACCACCAAAACTGTAACCACTTTATTTTCAGATTCATGAGCTTGATAGTCCAACTGATAAGAAAGTGGATGTTTATTATCTATTTACTCAGCTTCTTTTTGATTACCAGTAACCTTCCCATACTGAAAAGATTGGTTCCCTAGTACCTACCATTGTTACTTTCTTTCCTTCTCCAGTATATCTTGTTCCAAAAACATCTCCATATATACACTTCGTTCTATGAGAAGTTTTGTGTTTCAGGCATTTTTTTTTTCAATTTCCTAGCCAAACATTGCAAATATTAAGGAACAATGTCCACTAGACATTTAACAGATTTTGATTTTACTCTATCCACTTACCATAATGATTTGGTCATGTAAATTTCATGTTTGTCCTCCAGATTTTGATATGGACTTTGTGGGTTGCTCCATTATTCGATAGGGATTATTTTCAATCGAAGTACATTTCAACTGCTTTCCATACATGTATTATCCCAGTGACATGCCCAGGATCTTGTGAGTGGGGGAGGGGGCACAAGAATTATTCCCCCAATTATTGTATTAATATACAGAACTACCGGGATTATGTCATATATTTTCATCAGAGTTTTACCAGTCATAGTGCATTGTTTCTCAAATTTACTATACTACCCAAGTCAATTAAATATTCATTTCGCCATTTGTTCTTCCTCAATACCACATGGTCTGCGATCTACTCTTCAAAGGTATTTTCCTTAATTATTTGTGCAAACTTGTTGATATCCATAGATTAAAATTATCTGGATCATGTTTCTGATCAGTTCTGTATTTTATTTTTTAAGGATCTGTTCGTTAAACCAATTTCTACCTTGTCATGAGTGAGTGAGTGAGTATTAAAGTTTAAATACACGACAACTCAACACAATTGTGTTATCTCGTGTCATTACATTTGTCATTTAACATTCAATATAAAACACAACGCAATATTAAAACTTCATTAAATTCAAATTACAATTAACATTACAAAAGGATCCACATCATCCAGTGATGACCAGAGCATCCACCTATCCATTATAAAACAGATAAACCAACTAATTTGCAAAGATACACTTATAAAACATGCATCAATAAAAACAAGTTCAAAGATATATCTGATAAATTTTATAAAACTATACCCCATCATAGATGTCAAAGGTCATCACTCATCCATTTACCAACAAAAAACTTCAACTTCCAAATACAGATCTCGACAATCAACATCAGAACATCAAACATTAGATCCCCTTACAGACCAAATACTTGGGTCTGCAATAAGTACATTTTAGAAATGGCTCCAATACACTTGGGGGCATTATGCCCAAACTGATAAGATTTTAAATAACCATCAACATTAATACAGTAGAAACCCTAATACAATCTACTATTTACACTATTACAAAAAAAATACTAGGTGGTCTTCATCATGTACAAATGTAATTGATAAATTGTTTGTTTTTTCATGTTAATTGATTTTACGCTACATGTACTTAAACGACTAATACACGCAGAGCATCTTAATAATACAATTACAAACACATTCAAAATCATTACACTTTATAATATAATCCTAAATTTAAATATACACCCCTTCTGTTCAAATAACAACGGTTGCCCCTTTTTAGTCGCCTTTTACGACATGCAGGGGAGCACATCAGGCCAATTCTTAACCCCGAACCCGCAGGGGGCCCCATTTAGTCGCCTTTACTACGACATGCAGGGAACACATCGGACCCTTCTAAACCCCGACCCGCAGGGGGCTAGCCTTGTCATGGAACCGTCAATGCACCTTGACTTTCTTTTAATAGTCCATAACAGGCTTTGATATAGCACCACGTTTGACCAGCCAGTTAACTTTTTTGTTTCATGACAACAAATATCACTAGGCAGTGCATTAGCAAATTGTCTGCCACACCAGCATTTCTTTTTGCGTGCATCATTCACCAGGGGCATAACTAAATCTTGAGGAGGGGGTGACTTTTGAATTTCCGTCTTGCTTTACTAGCCAGACCCAAAATTGATTTAATATTGTTTCAAAACGTAAAAAGAGATGACCAACACAACGTGCCAATTTTTTAACGTCAAAGGCCTATCGTATTCTAGTGCACATATGAGAGTGCTCACAAACTCCCTTCACTTTGTTTAAGGGGGATGAACTGGCATGTACGCACCATTCAATGAACTATACTTAATCATAGGGGCCATGAAAGAGCTGCATTCTGGTTAGATCAAATGCCTTCACATGCACTCAGTTACCAAACGTTTTATTTTTTTTCTATTACCATTATTTTTTTTACATGAGCTGTATTGCAAGAGTAAACAATTAGAAGATTTCATTTTGCTAACAAAACATTGAACACTGATTTTACACTGGGTAAACTAATTTTTCATGAAGTTGAAAACAATAGTGAACAAGTCATTTAAAAACAGAGTCTGTGTAAAGATTGGGAAATATAACATCTCACACTTGAAAAAAGGAGAACATTCAAATTCAAAACAATACGAAACATCGAAGAAAGCCATTTTTAAAAGAATGGTTTTAGTGATATATCGGGTTGTTTCAATGTCAAAAGTGCAAAATCTTAATTACTCTTAAGTATTCCAAAATAGGCGGTCCACTGGCATTCGTGATCACCTGGATTTTTTTCAAGTACTACTTCTTTTAACCCCATTTTCGACGATGACTGGTTGGGGGGCATGCATCCACCACCAATCGAATTTAATCTCTTGCCGGGTTTTCAAAGCTACACCCACCCACTAAGTTTCGTGATGCGTTAAACAACTAACCTAGAGAAAAAGGGCAGACAGACATCATGAAAGACAGGTGGCCTATTATAATATAAAGGTTTGTTGGGCATGTGGGGAGGGGGATGTTTTGTGGGACAGTGAGAGTGTATGTGTTTGTGTCCCAATTTGGGTTTGTGTGTTGTGCGGTGTGTGTGTGTTTGTGTGTGTGTGTGTGCGCGCGCGTGTGCGGGGTGTACATGCGGGTGCCTATGAGTGTTTGGTATACATGACCATGTGGATGTTTTGTCTTACATGTGTTGGTGAATGGGTACACACGCGCGTGCGTGCGTGGTGAATTGTAATGTGTGTGCGGGTGCGGCCAGCATTTATATCATTTGGCCCCAATATAATTTCTTTTCCATTCATTGGTGTTGCGCTGTCAGCATGAGTACCTCAGAGATAACCCTTTCTTGTAGGCAATTTTCCAGTGATTTCAAGGGATACAGTCAAGTCGCCCCAAAACCAAGGCGCCCCATGCCATAGCGCCCCCTGGCCAAGTCGCCCCAACACACACCAAGTGGCCCCCCT
Organism: Ophioderma brevispina; assembly: GCA_023653785.1. Lineage (NCBI taxonomy): Eukaryota > Metazoa > Echinodermata > Ophiuroidea > Amphilepidida > Ophiodermatidae > Ophioderma > Ophioderma brevispina. The sequence goes on from JAMKCH010013003.1 coordinate 19,598, forward strand.
ATTCCCCAAAACTCGCCCCCAGCACACACAGTCCCCCAACACATTGACAAAAAAGCTCGTCTCATATAATGCATATAGTGGAGGTATGCTTTACTAAAATATTGGGGGTTGCGCCCACCGCCAAAAAAAACTTCGATTTAGGGGTATATGTTTTAAATTTATATTTAAAAACTCCGATAGCGGAGTTTTTGCGTATACTACTCCAAAATCTGAGGATCTATGTCCACCGCAAAAACTCCCGATTTCGGGTTCCCCATATTTCTTTAATAGTTTTTATTTGTTATTAAAACTTAATCTTAGAGTTTCTGCGTATAATACGCGAAAAATTCCCCAAATCAGAGGGTTGTTTCCATCACAAAAAACTCCGATTTGCGGGGTCTGATAATTTTAAATATTTTTTTATTTCTATATAAAACTCCAATATCGAACTTCGCGATATACGCAAAAAAAAAAAAACTCATAAATCAGAGGGTCTTTGTCCACCGCAAAAACCTATTTCGTGGTTCTCCATCCTTTTTAAGTATTACAAGGGTATGATTACTGCTTTAAATGAAGAAAGGCACACACATACGTGCGTCTCTCCGAAAGTACTATATCATACGTAAACCTCTTATGTCAACTTTAAATACAGATGTGAATTTTAAGTGATGGTAGACAATAGAGGAAGCATCTTTGGTGCAACAGTTCCTAGAATTCTGTTGTACTCTTGATACTGTCTCCCATCGCATTCAATGCCTTTTTGTTATTGTTTATTGACTGCACTTACTAGGACACTTTAAGTTTTATTGCCTTATGTCATGTATCTGTAGCGAGATACGTATAAGCCCTGAGCGGAATTAATAATCTAAGAAAAAAAAGACATGTTAAAACTTGGTAGCGAGCATATAATTTTCGTAAGAATCAACCCATGCTTTTATTCTTACTTGTCGTAAAATAAAAAATCTATATAGCTTGACCTCAAGAAACAAGAATACAACCGTGAATCTGGAAGGGATGGCTGACGCAATGTGATGACGTATGGCAGCAAAATGTTTTAAGATGCAACGCAAATTGGTTCAGCTACGATGACAAATTGGAAGATCACCTCTTGTCTTTATTAACCTTATTATTAAACTAATATCATCTGATTAAATTACAACAAATAATTGTACACATCATAGAAAATGTTTATGGTTGTCGTGATCTTAAAAATACTGATGTTGTTGTATTTGCAGTGTAAGTAAACCTCTGTATTCTTTCAAGTTGTACAAAGACTGATCGCACACAAAAAGAAAGTGTCAGCCAATTTCTCTCCTCAACCGAGACAAGCATTCCGACTTTGCAATTATTGAAATAAGTCATAACTTCAAGATTATCAACAACACTTAATTAAAAGTTATGGAAATGTTCTGAACACTGGTCTGAAATGGTTGGAACTGTTTTTTGACATCTAAAGAGATGGCCAGTTAGCGCTTTCGAAGCCAGAATTTTAATAATAACTCTACAAAGTTCGTTCCATAAAGTAATTCCAAAAATCGCTGAAGGTTCATGACAGTGACGTAAATTGCTTTGTTTTGGTATGGAACTGCCGTTTGTTGATAATGCATCAGCTTTAATCAGATGTTTTGGATAACGCGAACCCCCCCCCGAGCGCCCGCGGTAAGTGGCTTGGTGCCGGACGGAATTAAAAAAACAATACGGGGGGTGATCGCACTATGGGGTGTCTCGGACGCTTGTCAGCTGATGAATAATTCCATATTCTCTGAAAGATGCTCAATTAGTAAGTCAGAAATACCGTGAATTATTCCTACACAATATCCTAGACCCCCCCCTGGGCTACTTGCAGTTGCAAGCTTTAGCTTTAGAAGATCATACTAGTAGAATTTATCCTGCAAACATGATTACGTTGCGAGCACCCAACTATTAATCACCTGCTTATAAAACATAAGAACAACTGATGCATACGGGAGGGGCGAGCAGAAACCGGGCGAGCAGTTGCTCGCCAAAACCCCCAAAATTTTTTGTTCGTAGCGGTTTCAAAACAAATATACAAACATGGATTTATTAACAACAAAATTATCAAAGGATTGTAATCTAAAAGGGTATAAAAGATACAAAACGATATATACAAGATTTGGTGCATGCTTATCAGAAAGCCATCTGGGTCAATGAGGGGCTATGGGAGGAGAAATTGGCCAGAAGGTAGTGTGAAACGCTACCAAGGGGGAGGGATGTTTTAAAGACCTCCGCTCGTGGTACTACACCCCATTGGTCGAGTCCTCCGCAGTCATGGGGGTTGTCAAGACATAGTGATGCGCTCAGAGAGGCTGTTACCTCTGAAGCGGCGACTTTCTTTTTAGGACAGGATCTCACAAGGGTTGCTCCAATAAAGGAGGGTGTCCTGCTACTAGGATCGCGGTGGTACAATCTGCCTTGTCACTCCATCCCTCGCCAACGCCTAAGGTACCTCAGTTGTACCTCACCTTGTATCAGTGACTGAAGTCAAAACTCAAAAAAGCTTCAAAATTATTCTGGCAACTGAGACAATCTTCAGCACGTCTGGTCGTTTGAGATTTAGACCCAAAGTGATTCTTAGAAAGTTATGAAGTTGTTATTACAAGTTTTCTAGCGTGACAGTGCGGCAGGCCGCGGCGTGGCAGTGCGTGGGCGGGGTTTTACCACTGGAATCGGAATACGTAAACCTTATAGGGTAATCTGAGATTGGCGAACTTGGTCCTAGACCTTGGACAAAAGCCCCTTTTATCAAATACATTAACTTTTTAAATTGATTTGATAATGGTGTTTAAAATATCTGAAAGTCTATGACATTTGACGACAAAGGTAATTTTAAGAGCTTACATTTATACTTGAACCGGAAATAATCTCGAACTGATGCGCCTAGCACAGCAGATAGTGTGAATTTTTAAGGAAATACCTGAAACGAATGCAAAGAATTATGAACACGCTAGCCTAACAACAAAAAATTGGCGTAGGAACACACAAAAACTTATTCTAAAGTGGTTTTACAAACAATAATCAGTTTGCAATGGATTTGGACCTAGATTTGGGGGGAAAAAACAGGAATTTTAGTGACTTTCCGTGTGCTAAAATGGAAGTCCGAATCATAAGAAATGGAGGACTTATGAAGGATTTTAAAGATCGAGTTTTCTGGCGTGTTGAGAAGTACGGGGAATTATGCAGGTATGGAATTGGGTTAAATGGGCAGATACAACGACCCGGTGATTGACAGTTATGGACACCGAATGGGGGCTAAGAAAGCATAGACGAAAATACAAATAAATATATATCTAAAACAAAGAAAAGGGAAGGCCACTATCGGGAACTTAGCCCTAGGGAGAGTTCTCATGTCATCTTATTAAAACACTTATGGTGGTGGGCTGTCATGCTTGTGTTTGTTGGCTGGCCGCTTGGTATTTATACTTGCGTTCTAATTCGACTGAAGCTGCTGTGAAAGACGGATAAGTGGAATAACACCTATACGAAACAGTTTGGATCGAATGGTGGTTTAATTACCAGGATTCACTAATTTTATTTTTAATTTCTATTTAAAAACTGTAATATCAGAATTGATTGCATAATACGCAAAAAATCCCAATCAGAGGAGGTTCTGTGTCCACCACAAATACTCTGATTCTGGGATTATCCATAATTTTTAAAATAGTTTTATTTATATTAAAAAACGCTAATGTCAGAGTTTCTGCGTATTAATACGCAAAACTCAAAAATTCAGAGGGTTGTTTTTCCACTGCAAAAACTCGGATTTCCGCGGGTCTGCGTATGTTTAAATATTTTTATTTATATATTTAAAACTCCAATATCAAAAGTTCTGCGTATAATACGTATAAACTCCAAAATCAGGCAATGTGCATTCACCTCAAAAACTTCGAAATCAGATTTTGTGTTCTATGTAATATTATTTAAAACTCGATGTTGTCGGAGTTCCTGTGTATTAATAGAGCAAAACTTAATTTTAGGAGGACTGCGCCCGTGCTAAAACCTCCTATTTTCGGTATTTTGTAAACGATTGTGCGATTTTATGTCGCAAACCGGGTTTACAGACCCGTCTTTTTAATTCATTAAAGTGCTGTTAATTTAATTTGATCAGAAATTTTTTCCGGGCAGATTCTTGTTTTAGACAACTCACACAACATATGAAGGGTTGTGATATGAAACAACAACATATTTACAATAAAAAATCTAATTGAGATTTCTAATTAGGGACCAAACAATATTTTCGCTCCCCATGAGCGGAAAATGACGACCAAAACCATATAGCTACACGCCATGTTTGTCAAAATAACATTTTCTTTACGGTCACTTGCCCAAATAGCCAATACTTTTAACTTATTAGTTGTTATTGTCCAATCCAAGATTTTAAAAAGTATTTATTTGAAGCAACAATAACTCTTTTTTTGACGCTAAGAATATTTAACGAAGATCTATAATGTGGCTCATATTCCTACTGAAAAGTACTGAAAAGTACTAAAAAGGATCATATGGTGATTGGAAATTTCAGCATACCTTGCACACGCACATTGACTAAAATTTTAGTGGGTTTCTTAATTCGTTACCCACATCATCAAAATTAATTTTTAAAAAAAACAATAAGAATGTCTTTTGAAAATATTTTTTGCTTTTTTTAATTTTGTTAATTTGGAATTTGAATGTTTACATTAATGAAGTTGAAAGATTATCATAGGAAAGAGAACCCCCAATTTAGGCCTACGTCATCATTCGGGTGTAATTAAAATGATTGCGAATCTGAAAAGAAATGAATATGAAGGACTTTACGACGACGGATATGTTATTAATCGTAGAAGTTATAATACGTCATCTACTATGTATAACATTGCATTACAAGTAATATGACCCTGATTGACCACGATCACCCATCCACACACAGAATTCACAGTAGAATCCGACATTTACAGCATACAATGTTAAACCTTTTCAATCCATTGAATTCGTTAGGGTCCGTGCGCAAGCTCTGATCACCCGCTTTCAGTTTGGAGGCGACTTTGTTGAAAAGTCGCCGAATCATAGTCAACACGACATGCATAAACCATACAATCTTTCCATGGAAACTGCGCAAAAATTACAACTTTATTGCCAAGATCATATTACAAGTTGAGAGCAAGCACTGGGATCAAATTTCCGTGACCTCATAGGTCTATGTGTTAACGTAACCGCTCTTTATAAACAGAAAAGCGAAAATGTGTTGCAGTTTCGGTTGTTTCAAATCCACTCCATCGTGACAGTACGATCGACAATAGTTGGAGAGGGTGCGGCATTCGTACGATTTTATGATATTCACCCTTTCCTTTAAACAAAATATAATTCATTATTCGAGGTTAATTTTCGAGAAACTTTACATGGAGGATATTGGATAGTTCGTCTCTTCTTTTTGTGTCGTCCTTGTTTTAGGGTGGAACCATATAAAGCTTTCTCGAGTTTATTTGGTTTCTCCCTATGCCATCTTCCACACCTTCCTAAATATTACTCTTTCCACAATGTTTGATTATATTTTTTTACATTTTTTCCCCTCATTCGTATGTTTCGTAGAAGTTACTTTCTATCCACATATTGCATATATGATGCACATGTTATTTTTATTTTTTCTATTATTGTTGCTAAAGAGTTGTATTTTTATTAAATAAGCATACCATTTCTCTTACTTTTTGTTACTCAACCCAACCTCAACTTCAATTATTTCCCTTATTTTGGACAAACTAATCTATGTACATTCCTTACTGTAGCATCCAATTCGACAGTAATCAGTTTTGGTTTGTATGGGTATGATGTATGAATAAAACCGTCTTGAATCTTTTGACGCTTAATATACATAGAACGATTCTACGATGATCGATTGAAATGTATTCCTTGCAAAATTTATGTTTGTATCATTTTATTTTGTTTCCTCCCGGTTTTCGATTATATGACACCAGCCATGAGGGCACATGTGTGCAGTGGGATCAACGTTTGCCTCTAAGCATGAATGGTTGTGGTTCTAGCCCCGCTGGTCCCGCCACTTGTTTGTCCACTTGTGAATGCAACTTTACCCCTCGCTTGCCTCTCCTCCACCAAGGAGTATAAATGGGTACCAGCATATGCTGGGAGTGCAAAACACTCGCTGTGTGGGCTGGATTTGGTCAACCCCCCCAGCCACATTATGGATTTGTCTTGTCCCAAAACGCCCTGACCTAGATATGTCACTCCGCCTGCGGGCGCACCATTTGCATTTGTGACTTTTTCATTATTTGTATGGGCCCTATAGTGTAACTTATTATTTTATTTACAGATATTAATATTATCTTGCAAATAAAAATAATTCCTCATTAAACTGATCAGAAACATATATTCAATTCTTCTCTCCGTGAAGACTCATTTTTAGTGTAGTCCTCAATCCGCGGTCGCTTACAAAAATTTTTTGTCAATCGGTTCCCTATTTACACTAACGGACGGGGACAACACGGAAAAAGGCGCAGACTTGTGTGGAGTGTTGTATTGAATATATTCGTATCGCAATTGTGAATTGTGTGTGGTACATAAATAACGAACCCTAATTTAGAAGTAAATTGGATTGGCAGGTTGAAAAGAAAAAAGAGAAAATCAATAACCTAGTAGAATTGTGTGGCAAAAAATGGACAGCTAATGACTTCCTTCTCAAACAATTAGATATTTGCAAAGGATATAGGTCTAAACTTGGAATAGCTTCCTTTAATAGGATTTTTTGACCTATGAAGTTTTTTTCCCATTAGTTTTCTTTAATTTTAAGGTAGGTGCAACGAGGAAAAAAAAAAAATTGTTTGATGCACCATAGAATGGGTCCATGTAAGTATCTTAATAATATGACACTCAAATATGTCTACGTTGTATTTGGCTAAACAGAAAGATCTTTAAAATGAAAACAAAAGGTGATTTTAATTTGCTTATATTTCACCATAAAACAAGGGGCTAATTTCGTTAATTGCTCCAATACGAAATTTCACAAATTTCTCTATCAAAGCAATATTTCTCAGCTTAATTTTTTATCATTTTCAGATGTGGATATTGAAGAAAGCATTGATCAGTGTCAAAAATCAGGGCTTTTATACAGAAACCTCATTTTTTAAATTAAGAAAATAATATCACCATAAAATCCGAAATTTGTAGTAAGAATCAAAACTGAAATATTTTATACACTGTAAAAAACTACTATAAATTTTACAGGAAAATCCCTGGAAGCAATTCTGCTCCAACAAATTACCGTAAAATTTACAGTAATACCTGTACATTACTTAATCGAAACGAAACACTCAACACATATATATTTTGTGTAGTATTACAAGATTGTGAACGTGTGTAAGAGTAAAAAAGCACTGAAGAACCCTACTTAGTAGGAGGCTATCCACAATTTTTTTGCAGTGCAATATATATGTAAAATCGACCAAGTTTGTTTTTTTAAAGAGGAGACTTTTCTTTCTGCCGTGCACGGCAATGTAAGCATGCTTCCGTGGCCAATTTGGGAAATCACACAAAATTTTTTTTCCTTATTGCTTTCATGAAAACATAGGTGTTTGGGTGTTTGGACACTAATCAGTGTCAGATTTTTTTGTCCTCAACAAGAAGAACCCAGGTTTTACCTTTTGAAATTTAATTGAGTAAAATTGTGTACTGGATATTTTGTTTCAATTGAAATGTCATGAGGCCAGTGGGTCAAATAATTTAAAAATAAGGTGGATCGAATCTTTTAACCGAAACACATATCTACCATACATTCTTAAGAATAAAATATTGCGTCTTAAACGTTAGAACCGTTGTCCAAAATCGTTTTCTAAAAACAAAGCCACAAAGCTCTTTGCTAATAACGTTGATGTTCGGCTTGGTTAAGATTTAACGGTTCGCATTTTAAAAAAAGTCCGAATTTAAAGAAGACATTTTCATTATCATTATCATTCGTATTCTGCAAAACTCACCTCAAACTATCTTTCAGTATCCGACTCAAAATTGAGTGTACCCATTTGCATTTAATTTTAGTGATTCATTTAAAGAGTAATCTTTTTCTCTTTTCGTTTTCGTTAATGATAAGTCATTGATAATGGTTTTAGGTGTTAGGATTATTGAGCTGTGTAGTGTGTAAGCGGATCTGGGGGGGGCCGCGTGTATCCATGATACTGACTCTTTTAATTTATCACTATTAGTCT